>JAULKJ010247381.1:0-13588 GCA_032355405.1 Rubia balearica
GGCGTACCAGATCTGGGAGATAGGAGACAACATAGCCCACCCCAACCTAACCCAACCGAACCTCACCCAACCCAACCCAACCCTATTCGGACGGATCTGAGCTCATTCTCCGATTTATGTCCCGATTGATCGTCTTTGCACCGCACAATTTCAGTTAACTACTAAAACTACTAAAAAATGGGAAGACCCATTCTTCTACAGCGTCCACTGTTGACCGGCCATACCGCCGTTGACTGGCCGATGATTTAATCGCCAAAAATCTGCACCTGAGTCCGACTTTGTCTCGATCCGTGTTTCCTCTCCGCCAATCGAAAGATTTTTTGGTGAATCTGGTCATTTTCCTTCGCCGAGGTCTGATACGCCGGGCCTCTATCCTTGCTCCGCCGATCGGTGGTAGCTCGTCGGAGGACTTCGAGTGCAGACTTCGAACAAAAACTCCCCCACCCAACTTACAGCTAAGCTACATTACAACTAGCTAAAAGAAAATGACAATGGAAATGGAAAGAAAAAAGGAGGGGAAGCTGCCGGCCGGCCGGTGGCAGTAGCGGAAGCCTCCCAAGGCTAGGGTTTTAATTCTGTGGTTGCCTATGGTTGGGAACTTCTTTACGCGGAGAGAGAGGGAGTAATCTATGTACTCAGAAAGCTGAGCAAACTAAAAAGAGCCTTCACATTCAAATGGCATAGCCTTATACAGACAAACAAAATGTCTGCTGCCTGCTGGCCGAATGTGTATTGGGGTGGGGTTGACCGCCCACCCCATTTTACTCCTCTCTTTTTTTCCCCTTTATTATTATTTAATTTTTAATTATAATGTGAATATATATATATGTATTTATATATTTTTCTTATTTACTATTGGTACTCTTTTCTCTCTTTAAAGAGGTGAAAAATTGTCAATATTTTAGTTTCAATTGTATCTTCAATGTTACGAGGTTTTATTTCTGAATTTCAACAATAATATACATATTTAATTAATAATTTAAAAAATCAATATTTTAATTTCAATTGTAATTTGAATATTACGTAAATTTATTACTAAATCCTAATAATATGGAAATTTAATTAACATCTCAATTCATTATTTCTTAAGGACTTATTCTTATTATTCTTTTAAATGTGCGAATTTTATATCTTGCTTTCTTCATTTGTTTCGAAATGTCTATCCTTAATAATGTCTTGAGTTCTGTATATTGTTGTTTATAATGTATGTATATTTAACGTTTCATCGTACTTTAATATATATATATATTTATTTGTAACTCGCGATTACTGATTTTTTCCCTATAACCCTAAAAAATTTCCATATTAATTTATTTTAAGTACCAAATGATCTCATATTTATCATAAAAGTGTGGGATTTCACACATTCAAAACCATTCAGTATGGCTACTCCTTGAGGAAGTATTTAAGCGAGAGCAATTCGATAAGCCTCCAAAACGCTCATAATATTATCTGGCAAGGAGTGACTAATCATATTGTAACTAAGATAATTATACACTCAACATATCAGGCGGTGGCCTCATCATGACTACTCCAGCAAGAGGAATCATAATCTCACATAAAGATGAACAAGAATAATATTCTTTTAGTAAATCTAAATAACTTAGCGTAAGAATAATATTACCAAACGACATTTTTCAAATGGTTAACGGCTAGTACACTAATGATAAGTTTAGTTCTTAACCACCTCTATATATTGAAAAATCACCCTACAATTTTGGTCCACTAATAGCAACCTCTCGAAACAAGGGTAAATGTAGAACGGCAGTTATACTTTCTTATCCAAGAAATCAAAGCTTACTAGGTTGTGCCTTATTACTTTGTCAAAAATACACCCAATAAAATGTTACCATTATTGTTCATTTTTCCCTATATTTCAAAATAATTACAGCAATTTCATACGTATTAACCACTTGGATATGGAGCTTATGGTATACACCTCCCTTAGTCACGTGAAGTCCAAAATAAAGATATCATCTTGGGCCCAACAAACCGAGTAAAAAATGGTTCAATGAAGAAGAAAGAGAGCCTCGCTAAGAGCAGCACCTCGTTTACAGTGAGCCATCTAGAGCGAACCTAGAAGAGGGAATGATTCTCACCTATAACCATGCCACTAAAACCATGATCTGGGGATATAGCCCATGGTCCCCAAGGATTGCGGAATGCATCGATCATAAATAGGTGATCCGAGCAGCGGAACAAATTACATATATTCCAAACATTATTCATATATTACTCATACACTAACTTAGGCATCATAGGAAGATCTAAGGGACTTCCCGAGATCTTATTATACGGGTGCCATGAAGCTAAAATGCACAAGATATTAGGCTGATCGGGGAATGGGTGTTTTAGGCAATCACCGTCTGGGTAATAGTTCCGGTGGCGGTAAAGACCTTAGTGGTGTTTCTCTTAAAGATGCTTGGATGAAGTTGGAACTTAAGAGACTATGCAATTTATGCAAGGAAAAGAAATCCCATATTTTGGCTATTTGTCAAGAGTTAGGGGTTTTAGAAAGGTAGGTCTAATAAAGATGAGTAATGAGGATGATAAGTTGGTTCTAGAAGTGGGTTACAGAGCGACGTGGTTTTGTAATTTGTAATCTACTATCGTGGATGGAACTTATGAGCCTGTAATTTTATGTTTTGAATGTTTTATTATATTTTTGAATTTTATAATTTTGACTTTGCATATGTGTAGTTTATTCTAAGTATGCTAAAACCTCCATTGATTTCTAAAAGTAGATTTAGTACAAGATTCCTTGTGGTCACATGAGGTGTAGTCTTGCTAACTGACCAAAGTCGAAATATGATGAACTCATTGTTAAATATGATAAAACCATAAAGGTTTATTGGTTCATTCTTGGGGGTATAATTGACACCTCATGGTCCTTCAATGTATGATCATATTTTAACTAATTTGTCAACGTGCTAAGACCTTAATATTTTTGAGGATTTGTTTTTAGAAGTGGGGTTAATAGATGATGCATCGTGGTCCTACGAGGCATGAAATTGTTTGTGTTATTTGATATATGTTCTTAAGCTAATTGCAAATATTGTATGAATGGAATACGGACTCAATACCATGCATTTATTTTATCCTAGTTGTCAATGTATAAGTGTATATCATTTGTAAGATTATATCAAAATGTGTTGTGTGGGGATTCTTATCTAGAAATCCTTCGTAACTTGAGGTTTTTTATTACCTTCTTAAGTCTTAGTAGTGTGTTGGCTAGTACCAGTATTGGGTATTATGGTGCTTATACTAACTTATGAAAAAAGTTTAATTTGGGATTGTTCGTAAGTTAAGTAGGCTAAAGACCTAATTAAAGAACTATTTCTCAAAGCCTTACAAGGTTGTGTTAAAGGTCCGCCTTGGGGCTATTTAATCAGTATCACTATTCTATAGTAGGTTTAGGTCTTCTAGGTATTTCTTTCCCAGATTGCCAACTGTTTTTGTTTGTTGGTTATAATTTTGAAATTTGTGTTTGTGATTGGAAGTTTTTGGTGTGTGCAGTGTGATTTGTGTGCGGAATAAAATGTTGCTTTGTTGCGATGCTGGTGGTTTTTCAGGCGTATGAGAACCCGCAACCTTTGTGGGATGTGTATGTTATTAGTGTGTGTGTGTGTGTGTGTGTATGTTGTGTTCAGGTAGGGTTGAGGGTCTATTAGTGTTCGCGATCCTGATGGTTTTCTAGGTGTATGTGAAGTTATGGTCTCTACCTTGTGGTGCGTTTGAGTGAGTATTGCAACATAGATGGAATAAAATCTTTGATTTTGTCACTAGACTGGTAATTTTCCAAGGGTATATGAAGTTGCATTGTTCTTTTTGTCATCATTATATTGGTGTTTTTGGAAAAACTTGTTGAGTATGTGCCATCTGGGTTCGCATTGTGGGGTGCATTATGAACGTGTGTAAGTGTTGTGTAGGTGAATGCATGTGTTGGTTAAAATTATTTGTGTGTTGAATAATCCTATTTTGCAGTACTTATCCGCTTTTCAAGACTAAAATAAGGGATTTTATAGGACTGAGTATGTATAGAACCATGATTTTCTAAGTGTTATTGTAATGGTATCCCTATTCTTGTGGCCAAGTTATCTCTATAAAAAGATAGTTTTGTTAGGTGTTTTACGCAATTGAAGTTTGTGTGTGCTTGTGTTGTGATAAGTTACCCTCTATATTTGTTCTGGTTTTTGTTCTTTGTGTGTTATATTGTTGTTAAGGCTGTTGTGAATGTGTGTAAGTCGTAAACTTCTTCTAGAAAGGATGGCATGGGTTCTTGATTGTTATTGTAACATGCCTCAAGGTATTTATTGGTTTATTGGTAATCTATCATGGATAGGTTACTTGGAGGTATCATATATGTTGCTGGTGATGCAAATTGGGGTAACATCCTCTATCGGATTTTCTAAGGAAGCTCATATGAGCTTATAAGTATAATTTTAAATTTATTGTTTTTCCTACATCTACATTGTATAAATAACATGTTCATCTTTTATCTGTAGGATCAGAAATTAGGATTAGCGAACTGGGGGACGGAGGTTAATGGTGTTCTATACCAGCTCTGCCCTACTTCAACGGGGGCCAGGGAATACTAAAGTAAGAAAGCCTAGGCTCGCTTTGGCTTTTCTCTAAGGTACAGCTATCCTACATAACTGATGAAGACACTTGACTAGTTACATGTGTTTGTTCGATTATGTGATAACGAGGTATAGTATACCAATAACGTGAAGAGTTCCTACAATACTTTCCCACTTTCACATCGAGCGTCCTCGTAGGGGGACTTTATACTTACCCTATTGTTTCCCCCACTATAGCTTCCTATATAGTGTAGGATCTGACGGCCTGTGTAACACTACCAGGCCGCTTTGGCCCTCGGCATCGGTTCTTACTTTTTTTAGTACTTATGTAGCAATATGTTTTCTTCACTTAAATTTTGTAAATGTTTGAACTATATTAGACTACAATTATGAAGGAATATAGTTTATCTTTTTTCTCTTCTTAGGGTTTTACAGGTTCTATATAGAGCTTCTGAGGCTTATGTATATTGTGTTGCAGGTGTAATTTTTTATAAACGCATTGCTCTTTGTTTTTGATTCATGTCTATGGAAATGTTAATTCTATTTCTTGTTGGATATTTTAATTCTACGTCCTTTGTGGGTAGATATATTCTACTTATGAATCAAACTTTAAATTATGCGAGATGGCTTTTCATATTTTATATACCTGGGTGTATATGTACCATAGTTAAGATGATGTAATGTTGCGATGTATTGTTGTTGTGTGACTAAATATGGTTCATTTTTCTTATGCTTGTTCGGGGCTTTCTGGTTCGTTTCGTCGCATTTGTCCAATCCCACCTTTTAGGCTCTCTTGGTTTGTCTTTATCAAGATTTTCAAGCTTGTATTGTAGCTGCACCCACTTACTATGTGTTTATGGTTGCTAATTCATAATCTGTCTTGCTAATATATACAAACATTATCGATTTTATTGTCTTTTTATCTATTGACATGAAACTTGGCCTCATCTAGACACTATGACTATCCCCACAGATGGTACCACTGATGCGGGGAATTCCTTTCGGACCACCATTATATCTAGTATTGGTGCAGTGTTCCACGAAAGCTCCATAACACCTATATAATAAGGTCCTAACGGGTTTCAGAATCATCATCTGATTCCTAATTTAGTATGTTTTTTATATATGAGCAATCTCCAGAAAAAATGCTATTACTGTTTTGTTACTCGGATCACCTATTTATGATAAATGTATTATACAATCCTTGTGGATCATGTACCATGTTCCTAGATCTTTTTTTTGGTGGCATGGTTATATGTGAGAATCATTCGTTCTTCTAGGTTCGCTTAGGCTGACTCGCTATGAATGAAGTGTTGCTCTTAGCAAGGTTCCCTTTCTTCTCTAGGGAACAGTCCTTTAACTTGGTCTACTGGGCTTGTGGAATTATCTTTGTTCTAAACTTTGAGTGATTAAGGGAGGTGTACATCAATGTAAGTATCTCAATGAGGGGAGTTTGAAAGACAACGTTTGATGTTTGGAACAGGAAGTAATTGATTTGAATAGGGACCTACACGTCATGGCATTGTTTGAATACATGGCCAATGGTACTAGAAAATTTGGTATAGGGGAAAGGGTAAGGGTGCAAGAGTCTCCAAATCAGGAAACCCACCAACTTGGGGAGCAAGTTCAAGCTTTAGCTTTCATGAAGGAATTAATGAAAGGGAGGATGCATCAAGTCAAATTTTGTGGAGTTTGTTCATTGGATCACCCTATCAATGCATGCCCTCAATCTCAAAATGAAGGGCTTGAAGAAGCAAAGGCAATGGGCTAACAAGGTGGTCAAGGCCAAGGTTTCCAAGGAAATTGTTGATACCAAGGTGGATAAGGGAAAGGTGGATAAGGGAAAGGTGGACAAGGTTTCCAAAGAGGACAAGCTCATGAGAAAAAGGGTGATCCATACTTCCAAACTTACAATCCCAGCTGGAGAGACCATGCAAAATTTTGGTGGAGAGATGAGCAAGTCAGGAAATCAAATCCCCAAGGTTTTTTTCAGGGTAGCCAATATGGGTTTCAACCAAATCATGAAAGGGCACAATCCCATTACAAAGGAAATCAAGGGTATAATCGGGAACCACATCAAGGCTACCCGAAGGATGAAGGCTCATCTAACCCCTGAGAAGGGAGATAAAGATCGGAGTACGAGGAGCTTAAACATGCCATAACCACCATAGTAACAAATTTGGAAGAGCGCACCTCCACTAGATTCAAGAACTTGGAAACTCAAGTTAGCCAAATAGCTTCTTCCGTGTCCTGGTTGGAAACTAGGGATTCCAAAAAACTTCCCTCATAACCAGAATTGAACCCGAGGTAAAATATAAGCTCAATCACCTTGAGAAGTGGGAAAGAAACCAAGGAGCCTGAGCGAGTTGTTAAGGTAGGGAGGAAAGTCGAAGAAGAGCTTTTAGTGAAGAACAAAGAGGTCGGGGAGGTGCCCACTCAACCACCGATGAAGCAAGAAATTGAGAATGTCCTTCCACCACAACCTTTTCCGGCGGTTTTGTGGGACAGGAATCGCAAGGATGAAAATAAAGCCCTTTTTGAGGTTTTTCGCAAATGTGAGGTAAACATTCCCCTTTTTATGCTATTAATAAAGTGCCTAGATTTTTCTAAATTCCTTAAAGATTTAAGCACCCCTGAGTGTCGGATTTTTTTCAAAAGAAACTACCTCCTAAATGCAATGATCCCCGCATGTTCACTATCCCTTATGTCATAGGTAGAAAAAATTGAAAAATAAATGATAGACCTAGGAGCCTCTATTAATGTAATTCCCTACACTCTATACAGGACTCTTAACTTAGGGAATTTGCATAAAACTAGGGAGATCATAAAACTATTTGTTTACTCCAAAACTATTATGAAGGGAATAATGCGAGATGTGTTGGTTAAAGTGAATGAACTAGTTTTTCCCACAAATTTTTATGTTCTTGATATGTCACAAGATGAGAGTGCACCCCTTATCTTTCTAGGGAGACCATTTTTGAAAATTCCGAGAACAAAGATTAACGTACAAAGCGGCACATTGACATTAGAGTTTCACAGAGAAAAATTAGGAATTGAGATCTACAAGGATAAAGAGCATTCACAGGATAAAAGGTATTGCCACAGTGTCACTATTATTGTAAGTATACACGAGCCTCGCAATGAGTTTGCACGTTTCCACATGATTAACTTGATTGAAGTTGATGAGGGAATGAGTAAGGAATCTAAACAATTTTTCTCTAGTACTAACTTGCACGAAGTGAAGAAGGGGTTGAGGTAACATCATGTAAACCCTTTTCACTCCAACAATTTCTCAAAACCACCAAATGAGGGACGAGGCACACAAGTCCATTTGGCTTCAGAGATGAGGTTTAAGGCTAGATAATGTTGGAGACCAATACATGCGGAGAAAAGAATTGGTTGAATCACGGATGGTGATACCAGAGACCAGAGAAATGTTTTGAATAAATCTTGGAAAAGGGAGTACGTCGTGCCGATGACATTAAATAAATTTAGTTTTGACCGTTCGGATGCCACTCATGGCATTCCATCATGGTAAGTTAATTTTGATGCTTTTGTAGCTTTATTTTAGTAATTGGTTTATTTTTATCATTTTTATTTTGGAGCAATATTATACTTGGTGTGTAATGTTTTTTATTTTTGCAGGAAAATTAGAATTTAGTAAGCGAAGTAAATTATTTTGGAAGCGTAAAAATGGAATTGTTTAGCTTATTTCGGTTGGTACTAGAGAGGATGTCACGAACCGTGTGAATATGTCATGGTCAGTGGCAAAAATTGCAAAAAGAGAGGAAAGAAGCGGCTTCAGGTGAGTATTGGTGCCATGGACCGTGATAAATTTGCATGGTCCCTGACAAAAATTTAAGTAAAAAGGCGAAAAGGATCGGTGTGCAATTTTGCACGGTCCGTGGTGAACTTGGGCTTTGGTTCTACTTGCTAGTGGAGCGCCACACGAATAATTAAAACAACCCACCATCATATTATTCATACTCTTTTATTTTCTTTTCTCCACACCAGCCCCTCTCCATTTATTTTCTCCCTTCAGCCGTTCATTTTTTTCTCCAAATCAACATCTTCCTTCAGCCGACATCTCCATTCTTCCCTCCCTTCGTCGGAATTTTCATCCTCTCTTAAGCATATTCACCCACTCTCATTACCATCCTACCACTCTCGCATCCACCAGCATCCAAACATCACCTAAATCCCAAGAATTTGATTTAAAACTCAAGAACCTTAAGAATTGGAGGTTAGTAAATTTTGGTCAAATTCTTCACACCCTGCTTGAATTAGACATTATTGGAGGCCAATATCCGTCGCTCTACGAATATTCTCCGTCAATTGTACGGTTATCTCCTCAAACCTTTCCGGTTGATTGGTTGATTCTTAGGTTTTGATGTATGGAGTTGTTCTTATGATGATAATTGTGATACTAGTTCTGAGGGTAGGCTTTTGCATAGAGTTATTGGATATTGTTTATTTTGAGAAAATTTTGGATTTCTTTTAGTGATATTGTTGGCCAACTTTATTGTGCTGCTTTTGCTGTTTGTGGGCTGTTTTGGTGATTATTGTGGTGTGTGGTACACTCGCCTCCACAGAGAAGTGGGACCCTCATGATCCTAGTTATGAGTACTTTCCTCTTTCCTTTGTCCTACATTTATGCTTTGATCAATCATATACATTTAAGATAACGCTTGATTTTAAGTTTGGGGTGGGGAAATTAGTTTTGTACTAATTACTAGTATGTGTTTGGTATGATATTTCTCATTTTTCCATTGCAATTAATAACTTCTTAGGAAATATTTTTTTAAATGATAAATGATTTAAAAATAACCCTGTTAAGTGGAAACCCCTTAGCGGGTAATTTAGGGAAAATGGGGGGCCCAAATAGATTGAAAATACGAAAGGGCGATCTATGCAAAAATGTGAGGCCTAAATTGTGTAGAAAATGTGAGGTGTGAGGTAAAAATAATGGGAAGCTAGGATGAAAACCCGATAGGGTTCCTAGGCAAAAAGAGAGAAATTGAGAGAAATGAAAAAATATGAAGGATCATTTTGCCACTTTGGAAACTATTTGGTTAGATTAAATATCATTTTGCCTTACCTTTGGACCATGAACACCTCTCTTTGATGCAATATTTCTTTGGGGAATGTGGATGAGTAGAAATCCTTTAGGTTTAAATATGAGGATGGGTAGTCTTTCATTTTATTGTTAAGAGAATTCTCAAAGAAAAGATCTTGAATGTGTTACAGAGTACAATCCCTAGGAACCACCTTATACCTTGATCATTTTTACTCGATGATGAGCAAAGGGCTAAGTGTTGGGTATTTGATGTGCTTAATTTATATCATATTTTTAGCACATTTGAAGTCTAATAATTTTGTAATGGATTAGGAATTTAATTAGAAGGAAATTAAAATTTGATCAATTAGAGGGTTAGGATGATATCACAAGTTTTATGTCCTAATTATTTAATCTGTGAAGTGTTTTGAAGATCATTTTGAAGACTCCTTTTGAAGAGTTTGGGTTTGAAGAGTTCAGGATTCAAGAGGCAGCGGGATTTTGAAGAGAAGGCCAATTATTCTGGAAAGGTTGGGCAGAGACCTTGTCACGGTCAGCGTCATATGTGCACAGTCCATGACAAAGGGTCCAACAGCCCATTTAAGTTGGTTTTCTCTGTTAATTCCTAGACTATAAATACCCCTCTCTCTCCTCCATTGAAAACACGATTTTCCTATCTTCAAAACCCTAGTTTGCATTTATTTCTCATCATTTTACTTTATGTTTACCATGGATTATTGATCATTTGTTATGGGTTTCAGTTATCTAGGCTAAATATTCTCTTGGGAGCAATTGGCAAACATTTCTAGTATGAATTTGTGAGATTTGATTTATCCTATTTTGTGCTTTGATTATCAAGTATATTTTCTATTATCTTGTGTGATTAATTCATGATTTAGACTTGGATGATCAACTAGTTGATGATTCTGGGTTAATTATTAACTAGGTTTTTGGTCAAACCCAGAAGACTTTGACTTTTTTGTCGATGTGTTTATCGTTAGTCAATGTTAGGTTATAATTGGGTGTGACAACTAATTATGATTATTTATTGATGAAATTTCTTAGATTTAAGTTGAATTTGAATGGGTTTGAATAGTTATCAATGTGGCTTAGAAATAACGATTAGCATGAAGGCCGATCCTTGTAGTCATTATTAGTAGATATATTTGTGCTATCCCAATGTTTCTCGCTTGTAGGACATTTTGTTAGTTTCATTGGGTCTCTATGTTTATTGTTATTCTCAGGGAAGTCTATGATTCCAATCATCTAGAGTGATTCGAGGGTAAGGGTTATAGTGTGGTGTTCATCGCCCACTCTAACTATAACTGAAGAGAGGCAAGAAATGTCTTCACTCGAAAGGTGTTGAAAACATATCCACAATATTTGTTTAATGCATAGAAATATGATAATTAATCAATCATGAACGGATGACTATAAATGTAAAGAAATTGAGCCTAAGACTCGTTATCATATTAGTTACATATTTTCGTGCTAGTTGTGATCGTAATTACATTGTTTGCTCTAATTATTGGTTAATCTAGTTGTTCAAAGTAATCGTAGTGTTTTATAAAATCAAAACCCCCCAACTTGGTTACCACACACGTAGAGTGATTTCTTTGTGTGTTTTTTTAACTACGATTAACACTCGATAAAACCCTCTTTTCCTAGTGGACGATCTCGACTTGCCACTAGCTACTTTCTAGTAGATAGCCGCAATTAGGGTCTATAAATACCATCTTTGAGAGGCACAAATATGGCCTACCAAAAGGAGATGGGATGTCCGCTTGTGTCGCTAGACTGGTAATTTTTCCTAAAATATGAGAAGCTACGTTATCCTTGCCCTGTTTGTTGTTGGTTGTTTCTTTGCTTACCGAGAAAATTCGTAGGTGATTTTCTTACTTATGTCGCGTTCGGCAGTTCATATGGTGTAGTTTAAGTGTTTCTTATATGGGGGAGTAAAGGGCCTTTTTTAGGAGATAATTATGACACGTGGGCTTGTCATTTCGACTTATCAGTGTCATTATGTGTAACTTTTCCATTTTTCAAGGCTAGCGTAGTGGGTAAGGTAGTTGTGGGTAGTTGCGGATTTTTAGATGCATTATCTTAATTTTTTTTTGTTTATTTCTATGCTCCTCTCTTTTCTGTTTAAGGTTGTTGTACCAAAGAATATCTTCAACTATTTCTGTTTATGACTAGTTTGTTTATTGGGCTTGGATTTGTACTTATATTAGTAGTGTGATTTGTACTGAGGTTGTGCATATGTTATATCATACTGATGGCTAACAGGGTTGGGACTCTGGGGGTGGTTATTTTCTGGACGAGAGATCCTACGGGTTTGGTGGTAATCCGTATTGAGTGAATTATTTGGAAAATCATTTATGTTGCAGGTGACACAGATTAGGGTAGCATCCCTTTCGAAATTTTCTGGGAAAACTCATGTAGATGGTAAGTGTGTAGTGTATATTTTTTTATTTACTATTCCTTATATATGTGTTTATTATGGAATTTGGTGTTGTATTATTTAAGATCACTGATTGATATTAGAGAATGAGGGGATGAAGGATGAGGGTTAATCTCTATCAACCTGACCATCTTCTACAGAGCTCAAGGGGAACCGATGTGAGGAGAGTCATAAACTCATGGAGACTTGCCTCTAAGGATAGATAGCTGTATAGTCAATGAACACACCTAGTATTCCTCAGGTGTGGGTTTAACTGTGCTAGAATGGGGTGGGATATTGTTGAAGAACAATAAATGGCTAATGGTAATTCATCATTCTCTAGTATCTTACCTAATTTCAGGTTGGTGCATCCACTATTGGGATGCTGATATGTCCATATTATAGGATGATTTTGAAATCTTTTGTACTCATTTTGGTATGCTTTTGTTCTTTGGATACTCCAACTTGAAGTTCGATTACTAGAGTTTAGAGCGACTTTAGTGCTCATACACTTTTAATAAGGAGTTTTTGATACAAGGTAATGGTTTGAAGATTTGAAGACCATGAAGATTAAATTTTGAAGACAATGAAGACCTTGAAGACCCAAAAAAGGGAAGAGAAAACAACTACACTTAGACAAAAAGAAGACAACATGTGAGGGCAACTTACTCTTCCTGCCGCGAGTCGCGACGACTCACTGCATATATATATTGTTTGGACTTTTTGTACAATAAATACTCTCTTATCTCCTCTCTTTTCCAAAAATAAAAAATCTTCTTCCCCGATTCCAAAACCATAAAACCCTATTTTTCCACCATTTTCATCTTGATTTTATGTTTAAACTATTGTTGATTAGTATGAATTTTAGTAGTTAAACTTAGTATTGGGAGCAATTGATTAAGGCTTCCAAGCCCATGTCTTGAGAACTTTGTATGAAGCTATTAAATGATTTGCTATTGTGCATTTATTGTTATTGAATGCTAGTTGTTGAAAGTCTTAATGGTGTTAGAAGTTTGAGTATATGAATTGCTTGTAGGATTAGTTGTTAGGGTTGGGAGAAAATAGCTAATTCTCCTTTCATTTGATATGAAATCCAAATGCATGAATTAGAGCTTCTAATATGGTTGATGATTTGATTAATGATAGATTAATGTGATAATGTAGAATTCTTTATCATGTTTGTTTTGGGTAGCAAATAGGATAAGTTTATGTGCGTTGAACGTTCTTGACTAATCTTGTGTAAATGCATGAATTGGTTCAATGCGTAGACACGGTGTAGTGTTTATAAGTGTTACCAAACTTGTTGATTCTTTGTAATTAATGCCATTAATAAGATATTTTTAGGCGTTGATCGACTAAAGGAGTCATTAGTGAGGTTTAGCAAGAGATGTCGAATCCACTACTGTAAACTTGATGTGTCCATTTTATATGGTTATTTTGGGATCTTTTTGTATTCATTTTGGTACACTTTGGTGCTTTGAAAACTCTGTTTTACCTCGAATCCTTATTATT
>JAULKJ010247490.1:0-13588 GCA_032355405.1 Rubia balearica
CATATTCATCATATATAAACCTATATAACTCACATAAATGCATATATAATCTTCTCATAATTGCAAGTTCAAATATAACCCTAGATAATAAGTAAAAGTGCAAATATAACTTTTTACGGCAACTTTTAGCTGGAATTTTGTGAAAAAAATATTTTTGTCCTTCTGAAAAAAATAAAAAACAAAAAGATAGGATATGACTTTATTGCCCTTAGGTTAATACCCAATATTGTCGGTGGACCACCGTAGGACTACGGCCAGACCACCACCACACCTCCACCTGGCTACCGCTACGGTGCCACCGGAATACTACTACACCGCCGCCATAGAGTTATATCAACACATTATGAAAAGTGAAAGGGTTAAATCAGCACATTTCTAAAACTTATACTGTTACATCAGCATATTCGTAAAAAATGTAGGTTATATCAGTACATACTATAAAATCAAGTGTCATATTAGTACAAAATCATCGCCAACCACATGCAACCTCCATTTCAATCTCTTCTACCAATTGCTGACGTTCCAAAGTGTGATTCTAGTGAAGAAAAAAAAGAGTTTTGGTGAAGTTGATGCATTGACAATGAAGTGGAGGTGTGGGAACATTTAAAAATGGTATTTTCATCCAAAATTCCCCTTAATTCACTAGATTAATGCGGTGTTGAGTTTTATTCTTTGATTTACTTTGCTTCTCGTCACACGAAAAAGGAGATATGGGTACATATGACATAAAATAAAGGATTTTGATGATATTTTGATTATTTTTTTGAGTTTAGTTCGGATTGATGATTGGATGACTTTTGGTGTTCTGTGCATAGTTGTTATTTTGTTATGTTCTTTGACATGGGATTTAATGTTGATGGGTTTTGCTTTTATGACATGTGCCGATAAAACCTTATAATTTTTACGAATGTGCTGATATGACCCAATAAGTTTTGGAAATGTACTGATATGACCCTATCCGTTTTCATAATGTGCTGATGTAACCCTATCTGGTCCGACGGTAGTTTGGTGCCAGTCCGGCGGTGGGTAAGGGTATAATTGTCCACCCAAATTCAGCTTTTGGTCCAAGGGCATTTTTGTCATTTGGGGGGGTCAATGCCAGATTTCTCACTAGAAGGTTATATTTGCATTTTCATCAATTTTTTAGTGTTATATTTGCATTAAAAATTACCTCAGGGTTATATATGCACTTTCTCAAATATATAGGGTTATATTTGTTTTTTCCCTTTAAACGAACATAGCATGACTTTATATCATGTAAAATTAACAACCTAAAAATAAAGTATTGTAACACATAGAACAAGTCTAACTAATGTATAAACTGAACTAAAATTTGCAATTTGTAAGAAAAGAAATACATGTTATTAAAACAAAATATAACGGTAGTAATAGCAAATCATAATTGTAACAAAGGCATACCCTAACGAAAATAATGCACATAAGAACATGCAAAAACTATAACACACTAAAACAACACCTGCAAATTAAACATAAAACTAACTGTTAGAAACTTTATATGCACAACATATTCATCATTTAAACGACATACGCATGACTTTAAAAGGCTAATACAATGTAACTAACATAAAATCAACAGCTAATAAGCAATCTATTCTAACACACAACATATCTAACTAATGCATACATTAAACCAACATATGCAATTTTTAAGAAAATAAATGTGTGCTATAAAAATAAAAAATATACGGGTATTAATATCATAATTGGAATTTAATCTAATAAATGCGCAACATAAAAAGAATTAATGCACATTAAAATACAAACACTATAAAACCCTAAAACAACAACTGAAAAGTAATATAAACATAACAATCAATAATAGTAATTGAATAACTTATACATCATTTAAACTAAAAAATTCATAACATTAAGAAACTAATACCCTTTTAAAATCCATATGGATGGGGAGATATTTATTAGATTCTCCAAACCTATTGGTAACTTTCGTTACTCCAAAAGAATCACAGTTAGTGAAAGTTTGTACAAAAAAACCTTGAAAAAGGCAAATTTGTTGCCGATTTCAAGCCTAACTTTCCATCTAGGTAAAGAAGTTGTAGTGATTCCGAAAGAAACACCTCCATCCCCTGTGTCGATGTTAAACATTCGGCCAGACAACCAATCTTTTCTAGATAGTGACACTCCGTAAGGAGTTCAAATATACAAAATTACAAATATTTTGCCCCTCAGTTTTGTCCAAAGATCTTTAAGGTCTCCAAATTGCAGATCTCGTAAACATAATTGAATCTGTTTCCCAAATGTGCTTTTGAAAACTGTTTTCCTTCCTTAGTAGAATGTTTTCCTCCAAGAATGTTCTCCAAAACCACCCTTCCTCGTAGAAGCCTCCATGCGAAGTTTCGATCCTGAGTCCATGAAAAAATGTCGATGCAAAATGTCCGTGAAAAGCCTCTCTCCTTCTCTGAACACTTAACACATCTGCAGCATCTATCCTTTATTTCCATTCTGATTTCAGGTAGGGTAATCCTATCTAGTTCTATTAGAGCCCTGAATTTTTGTTCAAATCACGGAATGAAATTGAAAATTTCAAGTTGTGCATTGAAATAGCTTGTTTTGATAAAGCATCCGCCACTTTGTTTCTTATCCTGAGAGTGTGTGTGATGGTGATATGCTTTAACAGATTTTGAATATCATATACCTGTTGATATATGTTCCAAGGTGCCTTAAGAGGGTCTGTAATGACCTCTATTGCAATCAAACAGTCCGTTTCTTGAATAAAATCATTCAAACACAAAGATGATGCCAAATGGAAACCTTGTGCTAATGCTACAATTTCAGAGTGTAAAGCCAAGGCTGCATCTATACATGTTAGTCTAGCTCTGATTACAAGTCCATTGTGATCCCTTATAACTATACCAATCCCACATTTGTTAGAAGCTGAGTTCCAGGAGGCATCCACATTAACCTTTATTCTCGTTGATTTCTTCCATTCTACAGTCCTAATTAAAGGTTTAGGTGGTGGCCTTTTGGCTGGAATTAAACCCTTTTGAAACCATATAGAATCTGTTGTTTTGTTAGCAAAAGTATTCTTTGGGATAAAGTCATTCATTCCCCCAGTTCTTCTGTTTGTGCAGATATACCCCCGAGTTTTTTTAAAGTGCATGCGTACCCCATTCGTGGTCTGAAAAATTGGTCAATTTTAGCCATTCCCAGATTCAATAGAAATGGCCATTTTCTATGAATCCAAGACTAACCAAAATTAAACTATCATTTCTATTGAATCCGGGAATGACTGAAATTGTCCTATTTTTCAGAACACGACAGGGTATGAATGTACTTTAAAACAAACTTGGGGGTATATCTGCATAAATACAAGGATTGGGGGCATAAATGTACTTTTTCCATCTTCTTCCTATAGAAACAGTAGAAAACATCATCCCTGATTGATTCAATTATTGCTGGAAGATGTGGGATGGTGTTATCATACATCATTTTGTTCGTACATTTCCGTAGGTTACAGCAGACAAAAGCAGGGGTTATGGTTATTCAATGTGAGTGTATAGGAGAATCCCCTTTTGTGGTTTAGTAGTATGACAATCTATCAAAAATAGTATGAAAATTAGGAGTTCTAATTGCAATCAAATTGTCCTAAAATGACCAATTTTTTGCAGGCAGTTGACACAAATTAAAAATGTGTTCCAGAGAATCCTATTTATTACAGAGAGGGAACTTAGATGCAAGACTAATGTTAGAGAAAATAAGAATGTCATCGAAAGGTAGAATCACATTTGAAAGTTTCCATAAAAAAATAGAAACTTTCCTGGGGATGCTCTTATCCCAAATTTTTTGTATAATACTCAAAACCTTTCTTTTTTCCAGAGTATGGAAGGCTGATTTGTATGTGAAAAATCTGCTGGTTGTTGTTTTCCAGATCAACCTGTCCGGTCTTGAAGGAGTCGCTGTGGAACCTGCAAAAAACAAAAATGTTATATTGCAGATTTTGCAGCAATGGCAGCATTCTATTTTCATTGTTTATGAAATCGGTAATTGATGACTGTATAGACAGTGTAACATGGGATCATAGTAATCTTGGAGACAACCTTAACCTGTCCAGTTAGAAGAATAAAAATTAGAGGAACCATCTCCATGTATAACCCTTGAATTTGCCTCAGCTAATCTGTTACATTTCACAATTCTTTTCCAAGTTTGTGATTTTCTAACTCTTTGGGCCATTTGTTGTTTCAAATACTTCCAGAAAGGCTTTTAATCTAGTTAAAGTCATAGGTGTAGCTTGTAGAAATATCAAAGTGTCATCAGCATAGGATAGATGGGAAGATGGCAACATTATGAGGTAGAACAAAAGATATTATTTTACAGTTGAGAAAACAAAAAGTTATGCTTCTAGAGAAAGCTTCAAAAAACATGTTAAAGAGAATGGGGGATAGAGAATCTCCCTGTTTTATTCCCCTTGAAGGTTTGAAGAAACCAGTAGGCTTACCATTTATAAGGCAGAAAAACATGCAGCTGAGAGATTCCCTATGATGATGTCCACAAACCGTTGATTGAAACAAAATTTTAACCATATAGCATGTAAAGAACACCATTTTACCCTATCAAAAGCCTTTGTTAAATCTAAGTAGAGGATACAGTTTGGATGTCGTCCTTTGTTATTTAAAAAAGAAGTCATTTCTCTTGCATACAAAACATTGTCTGAGACATCTCTTCCCTTTATAAAAGCTTATTGATTTTTTTAAATAAGTTTAGGCAATAAGCTACTCATCCTGTCAACAATAAAATTTGTGAAAACCTTATTGAAAAAATTAGATAGACTAATGGGCCTGAAGTCATTAAAAGAAATAGCTATTTCCTTTTTTAGGATTAAGCATATCCAAGAAGTTGATATTCCTTGTGGAATCTTTGTACCCCTCATAAAGTCCAGGGTGGCATCTAGTGGGTTTGCAGCTAGAGTATCCCAATTTTGTTTGAAAAAACTAAGAGTGAATCCATCTGGTCCAGGGTTGCTATTTTGATTCAGGGAGAATATAATTTTTTAAGTTACTGTAGGTTGGCTGTTGGGTTAGGAGATCATTGTCCTGTGGGATTAGAATTGCTGGGATCTGATTCATGAAATGATGCTGGAAAAAATATAAGTTATCCTCTGTGTTATCAGTCAAAATCTTTTGATAAAAAGAAATGGCTTCTCTATTTCCAGATCATTATCTAGCCAGATTTCATTTTCTGATTTTATTTTTGTTATGCACTTTTTTAACCTTCTTTTGCTTCACTAAGGCATGTATTAGTTTGTATTTTCATCCCCTGTGTTAGCAATTTTACTTTAGCCTTTTGCTGCCAAAAGAGTTTTTCCTCATTTATAGCTCCTAATAAAAGTGCTCTTTTCTTGTTGAGAAGTATTAAGTCTGCAGTATTATGCTATTTTCATAGCACATTTCTTGCAGTCTTAGTTCCTCCTCAGCCTTTTTAATTTTTTTAATATCTACAAAGTGTTCTTTATTCCAAATCTTAAAAATTAGTTTTAATCTTTTAAGTTTGAGAAAAACCAGTAGCATTCCTGTACCATTAAGTGGTGAATTTCAGTTTTCCTTCACAATGTCATTAAAATCTTGTCTAGTTAACCAAACATCAAGGAACCTAAAAGGTCTAGGTGATGATGGCATGTTGCTACCTATGGTTAAGAGGAGAAGGGTGTGATCTGAAGTATGCTTATTGTGTGTGTGTGTGTGTGTGTTTGGAGTTGTTTGGAAAGGATAATAACCATTCTTGATTACAAAGTGCCCTATCCAGTCTCTCTAAAGTAGGAGGTTTCCTTCCATTTGACCATGTGAAGGTGTTTCCCACTGTGGTTAAATGTACTAAATGGTTATGATCAATAAATTCATTAAAATCACTTGTGCTCTTCAAACTAGGTTTTTAGGGACTTTATATTCATGTACAACTGTCATTGCACTGAAATCTCCTATGTAAATTTTATTTGTTCCGCTTAACTGATTTAACCCATTCCATAAAGACTTCCTTTCTTTAATTTTAGTGGAAGCATGAATGAAAACGGCAATCATGTCTTCCTTAAAGTCTAGGATCCTTATTTTTATGGAAGTAAATTGACTATTTTCAGCCAATACCTGAGCTGGGAAATTTTGGTTCCAGAATATCCAAGTATTGTTTTCTAAAGAACTACGACAGTGATCAAACTGCAGCCTTATCCTGTAGTTATCAGCAAGCTCACTTTAATGTTTGGGTTCAAAAATACACAACAAATATATACTATGGATCCTAATTAATTTTTTGATTCTATCCATTAAAGTATCCAGGCCCCTAATATTCGAGGCTAAAACTCTCAGATTTATGGTTTTATCAATCATTATAAACTATTTTCCTGCCTTTTGATGTAGATCTAAAGTTCATTTGGTTTGGTTTAAGAGACTAATACACATTCTAGTTAAATTAAAAGTAAGAGTAAATAACTAATGTATTCTAGCACATACAGTTTACACCTAACTAATGCATACATTAAACTAACATATGCAATCTGTATATAAGAAATACATGATATCAAAAAAATATATACAAGCACTTATAACTAAATCATAATTTAACATAATAATGCATAACCTAACGAAACTAATGCACATTAAAACACAAACACCGTGATACACTAAAACAACAACTGAAAAGTAACATAATCTAAGAAAATGAGAAGGAATTGTTAAGCCATCAATTAATTTCCAGAGAGAAAAAAAAGATAGATCGGAGAGGGACCGTAGGTAATAATGAGGAAGAAGAAATAACCATTGTTAGGGAGAGGGGATAAAGAAAAACTGGGAAAAATAAATATGTTCATAATAATACACAATTTTTCATTAATTACAAAATTGAACCCTAATTTAAAAAATAGTCCCTGGCCTATCCATAAACTTATTGATATGCCACATTCCCTAAGACTTTCCCTTCCTAAAATACCATATAACATATTCGGAAGTATTACTCACATATTGAATAATTCTTTTGACCGCTAACAAATGCAATTACTTAGGATCAGCCTGAAATCTTACACATATTCCTATACTCAAACATATATCTGCCAACTTGTTGTAAGATATAGTAGACTTCCAATCATACTCTTGTATAAGATGTGCTTAACTCATGTCCCCTTCTCATCTTTGACAATTTGTTCGCCATCTGGTGTGTCCATTTTATACACTTATTTTGGGACCTTTGGAATTCACTTTTGTACACTTTTGTGCTCTAAATGTGACATTTTGCCTTGGAATTCCCTAAGGTGAGTTAAGAGAGACTTTACATAGTTATTACTTTTCTAGGGGTTTTGTGTGAAAGGGAAAATGTTTGAAGACTATCTTTGAAGATTTTAAGATTTTCTTTTGAGCTTTAGAGTCTAGAAGGATTAAAGAAAAGTGATGTGAAGGGGATGGGATGGGAGGATTTGAGACAAAGAGAAGAGAGAAATCAAGATGCTGCATCTGGGCTCCGTCGCGATCGCAAAGTTCTCGTCACGAGTCGCAACAGACGGGTGGCTAAAAATATTTCTTTATTTTTGTACTATAAATACCAAACCTTGTCCTACTTCTTCACAATTTCTTTCCTTCCTGCGGTTTTATGGGTTTAAAACCCTAGTGTCTTCTTCTTTCTTTTCTTAGTTTTTGTAGGTTAGGTATATGTTTTAGTAATCTAGGGTAGTAATCTCATTGTGAGCATTGGATTGAAGCTTCATTGTCTATGTCTTGAGAATCATTTATATCTATTTAATACTTTCTCTAATGTGCATTTATTGTTTGTAAATGTTTGTTGAATTCATTAATGATGTTAGAAGTTCGAGTATATGAATTGCTTGTATGATTATGTGTTAGGGTTTGGAAAAAGTAGCTAATTCTCCCTTCCTTTGATATGAAATCCAAGACCATGAGTTAGAGCTTCTAATGTTGTTGATTATTTGAAGGATGCTACATGAATGTGATGATGTCGAATTCTTTATCATGTTTGTTTTGTGTAGAAAATTGGAGAGGTTTATGAAAGTTGAACGTTCTTGGCTAAAATTGTGTAAATGCATGAATTGGTTAAATACTTAGACATGGTGTAGTGTTTATAAGTGTTGTCAAGCTTGTTGATTGTTCTTTCTTAATGCCATTAATGGGATACCTTTAGGCGTTGAACGATTAAAGGGGTCATTAGTGAGGTTGAGCTAGAGAGGTCGAATTCACTCTTGTAAACTACTATCAAAGAAGGGTGGAAGATTTATCTTCACGACATGTAGTTAAAGTAGTGAATAGATAGTGGATTCAAGGATAGATAATAGGTTCGGAAATGTAAATCTATTGCCCTCAAGGAATTGTTATTTGTATTTTTTGTATCTTTTATTAGTTTGTTCCATGATTAGCATAGTTACTTAAGTTTTGTGGTTATCTTCTTTTACTATTATAACTTAGAAAACCAACACAACCCCCCCTACATATTACATGCTTTTATATGTATGTAAATATCTATATCTAGGCCTATATGTACCCTTATATGGGTAAACCCTTAGGAATATCCTTTATCTCTTTGGATGACCCCGACTTGCCACTATCTACTTTATTGTATGTAGTGAGGAAAAAGGGCTTATAAATTTGAGGGAACTCATGATGAGAAGAGAGGCTCAATGAACATTGTTTTGTGGGATTTGTCATTCCGGCCATCCTACCTAATCTTGCTATATGTTGCTCCGTTGCTTGCTTTCCCCCAAAAACCATATGCTTCATACAAAACAAACATGCACACCAAGTGTAATAGTGTTGCAATACCAAAAGCTAAATAGGAAAACACACCAAATACACTAAACATATACAACACAATGCAATGGGACATCTTTCCTCCCACACACTTACAAAACACACATTTCTCAAATAAGAAACATGATATGAAAAGAAAGGGAGGTATACAAAATGATAGGCAATCACAACTTCCCAATGCATTGTTCCCACCTCAATATCCTTAAATCCACCCAAACCTGCAACTAAAATCAAGCCACTATAAATCCACACTAACAAGTGACAATCAACATTCACAAAAAAAAATAACTGGTGTGCGGTCCTAGCTTATGTATTTGGTAATGGTTAAGGTGGTGAAGTGTAGTGGTGTACAATGATTTAGGGTAATGATTGGAGGAAAATGTGAGATTTTTTTTTCAATGAAAAGTCTTATTTCATTTTTCTGAAGCTCGGGGTGCCTCCTGAGAACCTTCGTATATTTAAGGTCATCAGCATGACGCTAATGTTATCCATATGCTGCAGGTTTTTACCCCATAACCTTAGGTAACCAAAAATGGAAGAGTGGGGATAACAATCTTCCAAGAACAAGATATTATTAGGGAGGAGTTAAGCTTTGAGGAAATTGGTGCTTTGGAAGTTTAGCATATTCTATTGTCATCTATATGATTTCTTCTAACGGTTCCAAGAATGTGGGAGTTGGTTCTATTGGTTCAGGTGGGGGTGAAAATAGGTAATATGGTGAATTAAGTATAATCACTCATTTCTCAACTTCTTCACTCACAACAAACCACTCCCCATCCCCTTTGCATTCATCTACCAAAATCTCAAGTTAAACTGAGAGGTTTCATTTTTGAACAAATGGATTTCTAGTTGGCTAACCCTTTCAATAAAATCACTCAATTACCCTTCAACTTTCTCAATGATTGAGAAGAGTTGCATTCCTAAATATCTAATGTCTCTATGCAACTGTGATTAGAGTAACTTATTACTCTTGATCACATTAGCTAAAGCTTGCAAAATTTCTCCATAATCCAATTTGGGAACTAATCCTAGGGATTAGGTTTGGGGCATTGTATAGGTTGGTGAAGGCCAACCATCAAACCCAAAGTGTTTGTTTCCTGATGCATTTTCATTCCACAAATTCGAGTTACCACTAAACCTCAAATTGGGTGAATCATGGTATGGGCACGAATCTTGATCCCATAGGCCTTGGAAACCAACAACTATGACCTCTCTTTCATTTTCGCTCATCCAGGAGCAAGACTCCGTAGGGTGGTCGCAATGACATATTCTACAAAATTTCACTTGTTGAGCCTCTCTTCTCCACATTTTTTTCAACTAAAAGTAAAAGAAAGAAAAGACACAAAATTCTAAATTGTAGTGTAAGGATTCTTGTTTCTCACCAAGAACACAAGCAATACCTCTATAGACTAACGTCCCCAACAATGATGCCGAAATTTTACTTGGCCCCTCTCAACGTCACTAATAAACATATAATCCTTTTTCTCGAGAGAATGCACTCACTAATCAGAGAGGAGACTGTTATAGATAGAATTTGTATTGTTGCTCCCATTCTGAATGTTATTTTGACTGTTATATAATTTTTTATTATAATTCAAATAGTTGATAAAAATATTAATAAATACCACTTTAAGAAAATAACATTATTGTAATCAAGATTGCATGCATACATATTTCATAAAATATGAAAAATGATCAAAGTTTTGAAAATTTGGTTGAACTTTGTGCAACTAAGTTATAGATGTCCATTTTCTTCTTCCAATAAATGTTTTAATATATTGTGATTAACTGATAACATTGTGCTATTTTACACCAAAAAAATACATTTTAGAGAAGGTGGTTTTTAAATTAAATATTCTGGGGAAAATCAATTTTTTTTCTGTGGTGACAAATATTTACTCTGTAAAGGTTGGACATTTCCGGTAGCACCAGTGCCTGAACCATGCACGATCAAATATAATGAAGAGATCATTTATAATGATTAAAAATGAGTTCGTCTCTTGAAAGACGGTATTTCCCTATGTTATGGAAAGACCACGGTTTAAAGCGCAAATTAGAAGAAATGAAAATAAAATTTTAGGATTGAATGATTCAGGTTATAAACTTTATAACTACTACATGTTGCATAATAAATTTTAAATTTTGCAACTAAGACATTTTTTTATTAATCTAATTAAACCCCTTCTTTCCCAAGATTTTACCTAAAACAATTATGCTTGTTAGATCTAAAATTTTTAAATTGGAAATATTGTCCGCAATTCTTGATTAATCGATTGAATTATAAATAAATAAAATATAAGTTTTAAACTTTATATTTTAAATTTTTATCCAAAATAAATAAATTCATCATCTTAGATAAAAAGTTAGTCCTAAATCATTAATATTTCATAATTATTAATTATATATACCAAAAAAAGTTAAATTTTTTGATAATCTAAATTTAATATTAAAATTAAAATATAATAAACCTTAATGCATTAAATTTTCGATGACAAAATTTTGAGAAAAACTGTCTTTCCATTCCCATATGGATAAACGGAGTTGAAATAAAATTATAGGATGGTAAAATGTTTTAGTTGCAATATTAAAAATTTACTATGCAACATGCAGTAGTTATAAGTTTAGGACCCGATTAATGCATCAGGAAAGATTTACCTTGATATCTTCTAACTTGCAATTTAAGCGTTGGTGTTTCCATAATTTATGAAAATACTGTCTTTCAAGGGACGAACATATTTTTTAATACTATTACCAATAACATAGTGGTATTTACTAACATATGCCATTTCTAAATATTAGTTAACAAAAATAAAAGAAATTCGTATAAATAGACAAAGTCTCGGGAAAAACTGTCTTTCTATAGGCATGTGGAAAGACGGGGTTAAATTAGAATTATAGAAAGGTAAAAGGTTTTAGTTTCAATATTGAAAATTTACTATACAACATACAGTAGTTATAAGTTTATGACCTAATTAATGCAATCCAAAAAATTTATCTTGATTTCTTTTAATTTAGAATTTAAACCTTGGTCTTTCGATAACTTATGGAAAGACAGTATTTCAAGAGACGAACTCATTTTTTTAATAATGTTACCAATCACATATCTACTAAAATATGTTATTTCTAAATTTTAGTTAACAAAAATAAAATAAATTCACATAAATAGACAATTTTTTTGAAAATACAGCATTTCCATAGGTATATGCTAAGACATGGTTGAATTATAATTATATAAAGGTAAAATATTTTAGTTATAATAGTAAAAATTGATTATGCAACGTTCACTAGTTATAAATTCATGACCTGATTAATGTAATCCAAATTTTTTATCTTGATTTCATATAATTTGGTGTTTCAATAAACTATAGAAATTCCGTCTTCAAAACACGGACTCTAAGAAAAATTGCAAATAAAATTTACAAAGGGTTAAATAAAACACTGAAAATATTTACATATAAAATCTTTGAGTACTATATTTCATATTTATATAAAGGATTTTATACTATTTTTTTCTCAAAATTAAAATTTATTAGAAATACTTATACATAAATAATAGTTACGCCATGTATTATTCTATATGTTTAAAATATTAATTTTAGATATTTTTGTAGGCAAAATAAATTACTCCCTCTGTCCCTCTATTTGTATCTTACCTGCCTTATTTAGTGTCCCTTTATTAGTGTCTTACTTCCATTTTTGTTAAAAATTCTGAATGTGAAAAAAAAAGGTGAATTTTTTTTTCCACAATCCATTTTTATGTTATTTCAATGACTTTTAAAAAATGGCATTTTTTTGGTGGTATGACAGTTATAGAAGGACGGAGGGAGTAAGTGGAAAATTGAATGCAGTGAGTAAAAATAAAAGAATAAGTAGATGAAAATAATTAACTTATTATCATGAAATGAAGTTTGATAATAGACTAAATTGTTTCTTTGGTTCCCAAAATATGTTGCAATACCATCTCCTGGTCCCCGATGCCAATACCGCCTCCTTTCGGTACCCAACAAATTCAAAATTATTTGTTTGGTCCCCAATCCAGATTCCAGGTGGTTTTCAGGTAGACTAAATTGTTTTCTTGGTCCCTAACATATGATCTTATACTATTTTTGGCCCCCAAAACCACCTGAAACCACCTTGGGGACCAAACAAATCATTTTGAATTTTTTGGGTACTGAAAGGAGACAGTATTGGCATCGAGGACCAAAAGATGATATGGCAACTTATGTTGGAGACCAAAAAAAATTTAGTCTTGATACTATCTAAAAGATATACCAGAATGGAAAGTATATCTGATTTTAAAATACATATCGTAAAAAATAAGTATTATGAAATAATTTCCCTATCAAATGGAGATTGAGAATAAAAATAAGTATTATGAAATAACGTTCATCCTCATGAATAGGAAATGATTAATTACTCATTTATTGAAAATCATCGAAGCATGGGAAGGACATTGAAAATGGGGAAGAGATATGAATTGTAATTTGGGGATTGACTTTATAAAATAATACATTTTCAAACATTTTTAAAAAGTGATGTGCAATTATGTGCACATAATAGCAAGTGGCAAGATTTATGTGTGAATTTCATGTGGTAAAAATGGGTTTCTTTAATAATTAGTGTAGATGCTACCTATGGGGTTGAGAGCAGCAAGACCGGGGTCGTCCACCGAGATGTTAGGAATCGAAAAGTTAACTAGACACCCACAATCGGGTCGTCAATCCGATCACTTGTCAGGAATAGCTAGTATTGCTAAAATGGACTTTGAGGGGGTGTGTAAAAAAAATACTAGCATGCAATTCACAAGATAATAC
>JAULKJ010247598.1:0-13587 GCA_032355405.1 Rubia balearica
TGCCGTTATTATACGTAGGTAAAGATATTAACTGCCGAACATATTTCTTGAACTGCGTAATAATGATTGCTGTGCAATTTAAGCTGGGACAGAGGGAGTACTACTTTATTAGTACACATTTAATTTCAGTTGCCTTTAAAATATATTTAAATAAGAGAACCGGACAGATTTAGATAAAAACATTAGCTGTGAAGTAGACAAGAGCCACGTGGAAAAACTGACAGCAAAAGAGGGACAGATCCTTTTTCCCATCAAAACCTACTTTTGTCAACCTACTCTGTGACTCTGTAAAATTCAAAAATCAATCTCCATTCATTTATTCAAATATTATTATTATTGGAGTGTTTATTTTATTATTACTCTTTATGGTTTCTTAAAGATGACTTCTGTTTTCATAAAAAATTTCAAAGCAGATTTGACCAGCGATAACTTTAAATTCATATAATAGCGGAGTATAAAATTTTACTTTTTAAAAATCATATATTGCAAAGAATTCATAGACACCTCACATGACGTTCATTATTATATGCAATTACCGTTATTGTTAGGTGAAACATGTTTTTAAAAAAATTCAGAAGTATTATAAGTGGAAGTGGGGCCAGGAGAGACATGAGGATTTGGTCCACTTTCTCCAACTTAATGACAAAGCACCATTCCCCATCCAAAACGTACTCTTCTACACCCTCGGGGTTTTGAATACTGCCATTCTTTTTTTAAGATAATTTTTTTATATTGACGCTTTTCTTTTTTAGTATATATTAGATCCACACAATTTACTTTTAACTTTTACTATATAATTTTCTTCACTAATTTTACTTCTTTTTTTTAAATGTCATTTTTCGTGCCAATATTAGGCAAGCAGAGGGAGTATACAATTTGTTCGCTTCTCAAACTAATTCCCACATCCATTCACATCTTTCTTCCATTTACACATTTTTCTTCATCATTTAAACAATTTTTAGGTGATAAATTTTTTTTGACACTGAAGTGATATTGTTATTACTAATTTGAATGCTCATTTCGTCTCGATTCAAATTACACACTTACTTTTTTTACAGTAATCTCTATTAAAATTTTACCACATACTTGATAAGATATATGAACAACAATGTGTAATATCGTTGATTTCATCTTACCAAATAATTTCTAAATATTATCTTTTTATTTATCGTTATTATATAAAGATAAACATATTAACGGTCAAACGTATTTTTCGAATAACGTGACAATGATTATGGTGCAATATAAACGGGAGAGAGAGTAGCTTTATGTGCATCTTTCTACATATATTTCGAGAAGAATAGATGAGAAAAATATATTACATGCACACTCCTACTCCCTCCGGTTCACTAACATTGACTCACTTACTTTTGGTACTTGGATTTATGAAGGTAAAATGAGTGGTTGAAAATTCATTGAAAGAGTAAAAAGTAAATTGAGTGGATGAAAACAACCTAGAATTTGCCAAAAGGGAAAGGAGCCAATATTAAAAAATTATCCCAAAAAGAAAAGTGAGTCAATATTAAAAACCGGAGGGAGTAATATTTCAATAGAAAAGTACTACGTGTGCTGTTGAAATATCATGTCACAGATTATTAACATTCAGAAAATGTAATACTCTACCTGTCTCAGTTGAATTTGCATTCTCATCATTATCACGCTATTTAAAAAACATATTTGACCGTTAATATCTTTACCTACGTATAATAACGGCAAATAAAAAAGTTGATATTAAGAAACTACTTGTTACGACGAATTGAACAATATCATATACGATAATATTTTTGTTCATATAGTTATTCAAATATGTGGTCAAACTTTAATAGAGAATAGTGTAAAAAAAAATAAAAATGCAAATTCAGCTGGCACAAAGGGAGCATGTAATTTAACAAATGCAGTGTATAGCGTAAAAATGGTTTTTCCATAAGTTTATGGACAGACTGTGTGTCAGAAGACCCACTCTGTACAAATACATTATCATTATCCCATAAATCATTTACACAATTATTTACGATAAAATTTATTTTAATTTTTTATATGAAGGTAAATATGATAGAATATATCCTGATTGATCATGGTATCTTTACTGTACATAAATAGGATAGTCTATATTCATTGTATTCTACCTATTTTACTGTATAAATTCTTAATATGACGGACTCACCAGTCAAGGTGAATTGCACACTTTCATGGTATCAGTCAGGTGATCCAAATCCCGCCCAAAACCTTTCTTCCCAATCACCCTCGTCCTTCTTTTTTCTACAGTTCCTCAAAATCTTGGATTTCTTTTTCTCCTAATGGCTTCCACTCCTCTCAACTACTCCACCCTAATCCACATGCTTCCAATTAAGCTTACCTCTACGCACTACTTACTGTAGAAATTACAAGTCCAAGTTCTCCTCGAATCTGAATGGTTATTCAGATTTCTTGATGGCTCTGTCCACGTCTTTAACCAACAAACTCTTCTTCCATCGGTTCAACAGTTACAGGTGCCCCCCTCTGGCGACTCCTTCGGTTATTCATCTCTTAAGTTGGCATCGTATACTGCTCAGGACAAACGTCTCCAGACCCTTTTGCGTTCTTCCCTCACTGAAAAAGTCATGTTAGAGACTATAGGTTGCACTACTGTCAAACATATTTGGGATGCTCTAGCAGCGGCTTTCGACAATGTCTCGACTACTGGAGAACTACAACTTTGGGACGAATTCCTCAACATGCATCGCGGCTCCTACATGGTGTTGGATTTTCATCTCCATTTCTAGATGATTTTGGATAATCTCGCCTCTGTTGGAGCTCAAGTCTCAGTCAAGAATCAAGTAATGGTTTTTTTTGAGCTTTGGGACCGGGATTCTTATAATTCATAAGCGTGCAACTCGCTCAAAACCCTTTGTCGATGTACGCTGACATTATTGCCCGTGCTCGCAACCATGAAATTTTCCATCAGACTGGTTCATCTACAGACACTCAATTAAATTCTATGGCTTTCTATTATGCGTCAAACTCTACTCTATGTTTTTACAATTCCAGATCTGGGCGTGAAACTAGTACGCGTGAGCCCTGGGCACGTGACTTTCACGCGCTGCCCCGTGGCCCGTCGATCACCACGCACTATCGTAGGGGCGGTTATGGCGAAGTAGGTCCCAATAATCATTTCAATTTTGGGAATAAGAAACGTTAGAACCCTAAGTGTCAACTTTGTAGTCACTTTGGCCATGTAGCTCCTTACTATTCCAGGTTTTCATCTGGTGCTCGTCAGATAGACTCTGCCAATCTTGCTGATGCTTTCTAGTGGCTGGTTTCTTTGGAGAATACCACTGTCTTTGATTGGTATTTGGATTCTAGTGCACACAAATTACATGGTCTATTCACCTTATGGCCTTGACAGTGTTGTTCCTCATACGAGTAATCGTTCTGTTACTGTTGCTAATGGTTATCCTATTTCAACAATTCATATTGGAAATCATCGATTTTCTCGTGACTTATTATTGAATGATGTTTTGGTTGTTTCAGATGTTACAAAAAATCTTCTTTCCATTAGTAAATTGACCAGAGGCTTGAATGCAGTAATCTGTTTTGATGAGACCTTGTTTGTAAAACAGAAGCAGGCCACAAAGGAGGTAATGGGCCAAGGGCGATGTGAGCATGGTTCATATGTGCTAGAAAGGGGTGGTGTTGCATTTGTTGCATATGTTCAGAATAATACTCATAAAGCTTCTTTTGAGATTTGACATAGTAGATTAGGCCATACTTCTTTTTCAGTTATTTCGTTATTGAATAAGCTGAACCTTGTTAAGTTCACCATGTGAAATGGCTAAGGGTAAAAGGCTTTCATTCGTGGACAATCTCCGACGGGAACAATCTCAACTTACTTTGATACATTGTGATTTGTGGGATCCTGCTCTGGTTTTATCTGAGAGTGGTTTTTCATATTATGCTATCTTTGTGGATGATTGTTCAAGATTTACCTAGTTTTATCCCTTGAAATGAAAATCGGATTTCTTTGACACCTTTACACTTTCAAAACCTTGTGGAAAATCAATTTTCTTGTCCTGTTAAGGTGTTTCAAAGCGATGGTGGAACTGAATTCACAAACAAGCTACTCAGACCTCATTTTTTTGATAAAGGGATTTTGCATCAGATATCTTGTCGGTCTACACCTATTCAAATTGGTAGAGCCGAACTCAAACATCATTATGTCATAGAAATGGGGCTTTATATGCTTTTTAATTCTCACTTGCCATTTTCATATCGGGATGCAGCATTTGCCACCGCAACTTACACTATTAATAGGCTTCCAACGCCTATTCTTCACAGTGTCTCGCCATTTTTCCTGGTTTTTGGGAATCACCCAGACTACTCAAATTTTCATCCTTTTGAATGTCAAGTGTTTCCTTTCATTCAACCATTTGCTCCCTAAAATTTGGCCCCGCAAGTACACCATGTATTTTTATCAGATACAGTGCTCAATACAAAGGGTTTTTTTGTCTAGATCTAGTTGCTTAAAATATTTATCTCACTCGCCATGCCCGTTTTGATGAAACCTCATTTCGAGCTGCCACTGATGCTCCATCTATTGCATAGGAATCTCTGGATGCCTCAGTCTTCCTTGATCCAGAATTAGAAGCTCTTGTTTCCACTTCACCATCAGTTTCATCGCATGTAAGTTCGCCCACTCCACCGCATATGAGTTCGCCAGCTTCTTCTCATGCGAGTTCACCGGGTCTCATCTCCCATGACTACTCCTCTGGAATTTTCTTCTTGCTCCTCTCCACTATTTTCTCCACCAAGACCGAGTTTTCACATGATAACTCAATCTTAGACAGATACTCGTACATAGAAGGATTTTTCAAATTACGTAGTCACTGGATTTCTTGCATCGATACTGGCTCAGAGTAAACCACGTGGTTTTTACTCTGCCTTTAAGGATTCTCTTTGGGTCAAAACTATGGATGAAGAAATTTGGGCTCTTCAGCAGTAGCGTACTTGGGATCTTGTTCCTCCTCTCACTGGTGTCAACATTATAGCCTCAAGCATCGTCCTGATGGTACTATTGATAGATACAAGGCTAGTCTTATATCTTAGGGCTTCGCTCAGCTTTCGGGCTTCGATTTCACCCATACCTTTAATCTCGTTGTCAAGGCTTCCACTATTCAAATTATTCTTTTCCTAGAAACCAGTTTCTGTTAGCCTTATTCATCAGTTGGACGTTAAGAATGCGTTCCTCAACGGCCTTCTTAATACACCTTTCTATATGAAGCATCCTTTTGGTTACATTGATCTATAAAATCCTGATCATGTTTGTTTTCTTTGATAGACCATTTATGGTCTTAAACAGGCACCTCAGGCATGGTTTTATCGCTTTAGCTCCTACCTATATTGATTGGGTTTTAGGTGTTGTTCGACAGGTACATCTCTCTTCGTATTCTTTCAGGGATCGAAGTTTATGTAACTTATTATGTATGTGGATGGCATTATTCTTATGGCCAATGATCTTGCTCTTATTCATCGATTTATATCATGCACTGATAATGAGTTTTCCATCAAGGATGTTGGTCATATCCACTATTTTTTGGGCTTGGAATTGACTCGCTTCTCTTGAGGACGGTTCTTAGCACAATCTAAGTATGCTATGGAGATCCTACAACGTGTGAAAATGACAAATGATGCCCCTGTTTCTACTATTTTGTTCCTGACTCATAACTTTTGAGTTCCTCGAGTCATGAGTTCTCAAACCCTAAGCTGTATCGATTGCTTGTTAGTGCCTTGCATTACTTGACCATTTCTCGCCCTGATCTTTCCTTTGCGGTCAACTCTGTTATTTAATTCAATAGAAACCTCTTGATGATCATTAATAGGCCGTGACTCCCATTTTGTGGTATGTTCGTGGCATGCTCCATTATGGTCTCTTTTCGACCCACTTCGAGTTCTCTCACCATTTTAGGTTATTCTGATGTGGATTGGGCTCGATGCCTTGATACTTATCGTTCCACTTATGGCTATACCATTTTTCTTTGCTGAAATCTTATTTCTTGGAGTGCCAAGAAGCAACCACAATTTCTTGATCCATTTGTAAGTCAGAGTATTAGGCTATGGCAAATAATGCTGCAAAGATTTCTTGGTTGGGAAATTTGCTCCAAGAACTTCGAGTACCTCTTTGTTCACCGCCTCTTCTGCTTTACGACAATAACAGTGCCATTTTTCTTACCCAAAATCCTATTGCTCATAAGCGGGTCAAGCACATCGACATCGACTACCATTTTGTTCATGTATTAGTTGCTTCTGGAAAGCTTTGTGTGAGTCATGTTCCAACTTCTTTGCAAGTCACTGATATTTTCATTGAGGGTCTATTTGGTTTTCTTTTTGTTTTGTTTCGTTCCAAGCTTTTCTTATATTGTAACCCTAGGCTTAGCTTGAAGGGATGTGATAGAATATATCCTAATTGATTGTGATTAATCATGGTATCTTTACTATACATAAATAGGATAGTCTATATTCATTATATTCTACCTATTGTACTGTATAAATTCTTAATATGATAGACTCACCAATCAAGATGAATTACACACTTTCAAAAAAATATTTTGGGCCCCCATATAATACTAGGATACCAATTGGTATACGGTATCCCTGGGGTACAGTGGAAACCATATCCCCAGTAATTCACATCATACACATATTTGAAAATTGATAAAATCACCGCCCTGATATTTCTCGAAACCGACTAAGTTGCACCGCAAATCCCTGGATCACGATCTCCAAGGAAACAAGCCCTGGATTTTTCCATGGCTAAACTCTCTGATGCTTAAGTCAGTCAACCATCTCAATACCGTATAAAGAGAATAAATCCTAAATCGTAGACATACCTTGTATTTATTCCTAAATAGTTCACCTTTAACTCTACCTCCTAAGTATCCATAAATACGACCATTATGTTTGACCGTTTCTTCATTCTTGTTGGGCTAAAATAGGCCCAACAACTTATTTGGCCTCATTAAGTTAGACTATCATCAAAATCCCCCAGAAAACTATAGATACCTTCGAGGTCTAAGAGTGTTCATGAGAACTTACCAGTGGCAACCTAAAGGTTCGAGTTTAGAGGCGCTCGAAGTATCATCTCGAGATTATTTGATTCGAGCCTCAATATGATATCTCAAGGTCACTTAGCCATAATAACTATCTTCAATCCTCGAAATGATATTTAGTTTTCTCATTTAGTCTTTTTTAGAGATTGCAAGGATGCGCGTTTCACTCATTTCCAGGGAACGTGCATGGATGGCAGTTTCTTGTGAAAGATATCAAAATATTCTTATGTCTTTCTAACTTTGTAGGTTTTTGAGAGATAATCATTATCCAACCACCGTTTTAGCCTTCATAACTGCCTATTTTCTCAACTTCCCTTCACTTATTTTCCGGTTATTTGAAGCGGCACTCACCAACGTACAAACTCTCTCAATCATACTCATCCCTTTACTTTTTCATTTTCATCAGTAAATCTCTTATTCCTTTCCATTTCTTACTCTTCTACATTTGTATCTTTATGGCTTCTATTTCTGGTAAACTTTCCAATGAGAGAAGGTTTTCCAGCGAGATTCACATAGAAGAATAGACAGTTCAGTCACTGGGTTCATGCAAATTTCTAGAAATAGAAAATCTAAATTCGATGGCAGAAGAAATGGAGGATTTCGACGGAACCCCTGGGGTAGAATCCGAGGATATTGTTCATGTAGATTACAATCCGAATGGGTTTGTGATTATTGACATGTCCCCCGGAGCAATTCCCATTACTTAGGCGGCCTGCTTGGGGAAAGGTACCTTACGAAGGTCAAATACAACAGGGAGTGTAGAACTTCAGATCCCAGTGATTGAAGGTGAAGTCTCCTCACGAGCCCCTTCTAAAAAAAAGAAGAGTTCAGAAATGACTCCCTCAAAAAAATTCCCTCGAGGACAAGGAAAATGAGTCTCCTTTGAACGAGAAAGATGAACATTCTACGGAGACAAAAAAACCCTTTTAATGAAGATGAGTTTATTAATGATGAGAGTACATCTTCTAGGGCTCGAGATATCAAAGGTGTTTCAGAAAGCTCAGATTCGATCTCGAAGCTTCTATCTACAATTCCTTTTGGTCAAAGAATCTCTCACGATGTTAATCTACTACCTTTGAGGGTAGAAGAGTCACCTTTAAACCTATCAGTTGGAAGTTCATCCATCTATCTCAAACACATCCATTCAGGGCTCTGCTTTCCCTTTTCCTCCTTGTTCTCAAAGCTTCTTAAGGAGTTAAAAGTTATTCCAGAACAATTCCATCAAAATGTAATAGTGATTATCATGATGTTCATGATGAGATGTGGCGAGGTTGAGATTAAGTCTAAGTATGGGTTACTTCACTCATTGTATAATGTGAACTACAACGAGAATAAAAGGGATACTATTATTACCTTCGCTAGTAGAAGAGGGAAGCAGAAAACCTTTACCATCTCTTCCAACTCATCAGGATGGAAAGATAAGAACAAAGGGGTTTACCTTCGACTACAGCCAAAGGTATAAAGTTGCCCAGTAGAATCAGGTCGTGGCGGTCGATTCCTCGAAGGGATAGAAGTATGTTTTCCCTGGTAACCTCGAAGATGCTAAGAATTGTCTCCTGGTCTCGTCCATTCACTACAAAAAAATTTCAATAAGACTTCAATCGTTGGCTTCATTTGGTCTCCTGAAACTTATAATGTCCATCTACCAGAAATTTGAGCGCAAGAAGTTTATAAAAGCTATAGCGTCTAGTTATCTAAGGCGGCTCTAAAGGAGGCAAGAAACGGCAAAGAACCACCAAAGAGGGAAATTATTCACAACCGAACCCCACGAAGCTCATTCGAGAACCCTCCTTTTTGAGATACCTTCTCGAGATTCTGACCCTTCGAAAGTCCTCAAAGGTGTCTTGGTAATAGAACTTACTGTTTTGCATATCTTCTTTTAGTTTTCTATTTCTAACTCTCTATATTTTTACTTACAATGGGTCTTGTTGACGCTTTGAAGAAAGGTGGTCAATGCATCAAAGGCAACACTGGCAACCCTTCTCAGGTTGTGTCAAATACCCCCCCCACCAAGGGTAAGAGCACGCAAACCACTGAAAACAAGCTCAAAAGGAAGGTTTTGGAGGATCCTTCCTCAAATTTTGAGATTAAGAAGGGGAGAAATTATCACACCTCATAAATTCCTACTCCACCTTCAACTACAGCTCTTTCAAACCTCTCAGATGGTTTTATCTTTGATAAGACAATTTTAGGGATCCTAGCTGATGATTGTGAGGTTTGTTAACATCCTAGAACTTGTCTTAAATTTTACCTTCCCTTTTCTCATCTTCTTTTTTTCATATCAGGTACCGTAGCAATTCAAGTCAGCTCACCCCTCCCTTTCCTCCTTCTTGGCATTGGTGAGTGCCAAACAAGAGAAATTTCAGAAGAAGGTCGATCAAAATAACCTTTAAGCCTAAGAGAAGGATGTTGGGCTGATCCTCCTAAGGAAAGAACTCGAGGAGGCGAAGAAGAGCATTACCAGTCTAGGGAAGGAGAAAGAAAACCTTGTTCTTGAAAACACAGAGCTAAAAAAGATTAACGGTCACAAGGCTCAATCATCCTTGCTTGAGGCCTTCAAAGATAAATTAATGAAATCACCAAAGCTCTATGGCCTATTCTATGACCTTCTCGGGGTGGAGAAGGATATAGGTTGCAACACCCTGATCAATGGTTAGATTCTACCAGAGCTTAATCATGTCTTTCTTGCTGAGAAAGTCAAGTTCCTAGAGTCGCTACTCATTCTTGAGGATGTCAGTAATGACCTGACCAAAAAGTGGGACGAAGCCATCAAAGATGAGGCTCATAATTTTTCCTTTCTACACTTCTTGAAGTCTTCAAAGTGGCTTTATACTGTAAAAGGTCTTCGTGTTTTTCCCCTCGAGAGGCCTTCAACTGAGGAGGAAGGGCACGAGGTGGTTAGAGATAGAGAGAATAATACCTCTAATGAAGCAACCCCTGTCGTTACTGAAAAAGGAGAAAATTCATCTATGGTAAGGTAACTGTAATTTTCCTCGAATATTCTCTTGTTAATGAGACATATTTATTTCCTTTAATTTGGTTATTTCCTTGTTTTCGTAGCTTAATGTTCTAAAGAAGTAAATACAAGTCGCCTACCAGGAACTCTTTAAAACTAAAGCAGAATTTGATAACGCTATGGGGTATATGATGAAGATGATGTTGGACTTGGACAAATGCAACACAAAGTTAGACTCTTGGCATGATAGCAGCCACCCCTCAATGCAAAAGGTTTTAAAAGAACTTTATAAGAAGAATATAGAGCTAAAGTTTGGGCAGAGTGGCTATCATCCTTTAATACAGAGCCTTTTGAGGGATCTTAAGGCAAATAAGTATAATGGGGTCGTATCCTCAAAGTTTTTGATGAAAACAATCCTTCTGATAGAAGTTATCAAGACACCATACATGCTACAAAATGCCAATTTTGATCCCTTTCTTAATGTCTTGCAGACACTAAGAGGTTGCCAATAGTTCAGGCTCGACTTGATAGTAGCCAAACAGAAGCCTATAAATTTAAGGCTCAAGTGGGCGAGGAGGAACGACAATATGAAATGGTTCTCAATGAGAATAGTAGACTAACTGAAGGTTTAGCGAAAAAAATTGAAGTCGTAGACAGAAATTCCACACTGGTCGAGTCTCTAGCTACTATGAATTCTTGTCTTGAAGGAGAAAATAAGGAGTTACACTCCACCCTCAAGGTCTATGTTGAAAGTCTTTGTGTCCACAGATTGTATCATGGTGTTCTTCACCCAAAGCTTATTATTGATATTCCCAATTTCCTTGTTAAAACGGCAGATAATTAGATCATTAACCACAACGTGTTTATCGAGGGGAATTCTCTTGAAAAAGTGGCGTATCAGACTATAGCAAATTAGCTTAAAAAATCCTTGGATACATCATTGCATATGAGGGTCGAGAGCTTCTTCAGCTGGGACTTTGAAGGTTAAGAAGAATGTTAATACTTGTAAGCCCTCGAGGACTCGTACGTCCAACTAAAACTTTGGGAAGACAAGAGAAAATGACAGTAGAAGAAGTACTTGCGGGACTGAGAACTCCTGAATGAATGACCAGAAAGATGATGACCCAACAGGTCCCACTACAAAACGTCCCTCATGCCCAAACTATAATTGATCCCTCCGAATGTCCCGAAGAAGAACAAGATTGTGATTTTCACTGGGCAATATGTGTCAAAATTGAGGAAGTTGAGAACTTAGAAGAAAAGCTATGAAATTTAATTCCTTAAAGCCTTTGGGCTTATAGATATTGAGATCATTGTAATTTATGATATTTGTAATATACTTATCTTTATTCTTATTCATTTTCCTCCTCGAGTTTTAAAGAATATCAAGATGTTTTACTTCAACTTAATCATTTACGACATAAACAAAGTTCAACTATCGAGATATTAGAATTCTTTCCATGCTTCTTAAACTATGCGAAAGTTCTAGCATTGTCTTGCTTGTTAAATAGAAATAATTGGTAGCGTATTGCGCTCCATATAAGAGCAATAATAGCTTGTATGCAGCACACGACATACAAACTTCATTCAATTAATCGTAGCACTTGGCGTACAAACTTCATTCAATCAGTTGCAACGCTTGGTGTACGAGTTTGAGATATCGATTACGAGAAATGAAGTGCGGAGCATACCGACTTCATTCAATAAATCGCAGCGCTTGGTGTACGAGCTTCATTTAATCAGCCATGGGCCCACAGCGCTTGACCTACGATATCTCAGACTCGTATGCCAGGCTCTGCGACTGATTGAATGAAGTTACAAGAAATGCAGCGCGGAGCATACCAACTTCATTAATTCAATCAATCGCAGCACTTGGTGTACAGGCTTCATTAGTGTTTGGAATACAAATTTTATTCCATCAGTCGTAGTGCACAATGTACGAATCTGAGATATGAATTACAAGAAATGCAACGCGGGGCATACAAACTTCATTCCATCAGTTTCAGCGCACAAAGTATGAATTTAAGATAAAAATGACAAGAAATGCAGCGCATGGTGTGTAATACTTGAACAAACAACAGAATGTCTTCACTGGGGCATATAGGATATAGATATTCTTCAATAAGCTATTTTTCAAACTCTAGAGTCTCTAGCCAAATTTCCTAGAGCTGATGATACCTGCGAAGATTAAAAATATTCCATCACCTTGGAAGCTAACCGCCATCCATAGTTTTGAGGGTATAACTACCTCCCGGGTATGCTTCCACAACCTTGTAATATCCTTCCCAATTTACAGCTAAATTTCCCTTGGGACCCCACCTACTCTTCTCATTTTTCCTCATCACTAAATCCTCGGGAACAGACTGGACCTTTCGAACACTCTGGTCATAATACCTTGTAATTTTTATTTCACCTTTGCCTTCTGTAAGGATGCCAGTTCATGTTTCTCTTTCACCAATTCGAGATCCATGCAACGGTTTTCTTCATTCATTTCTCCTTTCGTAATGGATATCACCCTTGGCTTGGTACCAACATTTCTGCCGAGATCTTAGCCTCAGAACCATATACCAATCTACATGGTGTTTCTCCCGTTGCGGAAGATTTAGCTGTCCGATATATCCACAAGACACTAGGTAGCTCTAGTATCCAATTTCCTCTAATCCCCTCGAGTCTAGATCGTATTCCATTAATGATGGTACGATTAGTAACCTCAACTTGGCCATTTGCTTAGGGATGGTAAAAAAAACTGCCACTTTCTTTTGGACCTCATACTCCTCATACCATCCTTTAAAAGGATCGTGGGAAAACTACGTCCCATTGTTAGTTATGATAGTCCTCGAAATACCAAAGCGACAGATTATGTTCTTCCAACAGAATGTGATTACTGACTTCCCCTTGATGTTCGTCAACGGCTCTTCTTCGACCCACTTTGTAAAGTAGTCAATAGCAACAATAAGATATCTAAACCTCCCTGGAGCCTCCATAAAGGGTTCCACGAGATTAATTCCCCACTTATCAAAAAACCACAAAATATGAATATTCATCATTTCCTCTGGAGAAATATGGGTGATTGGCGCATGCTTCTGACATTAATGGCAAGCATGGATGTACATAATGGCATCATCGAACATCATAGACCAATAATACCCTGCTTGAATGAGCCTTATTTCCAACGATCGAGCCCCCTGGTGGCTCTACGTACTTCTTCATGAATCTCCCTACCTAGATTATCGGCTTTGTAGGGAGCAACACATCAAAAAGTGGCTACATTCCCCGTTGATATAAATTCCATCCTACATCACATATCTTAGAGCTTTCAATCTTATCTTTCTTGCTTCTACTGTCACTTCTGGTAAAACCCCATCTAAAAGGTACCTGATAATGGGTTTCATATAAGATTCTCCTTCCTCAATGATCATTACCTCTTGTTCCTCTGATGTGACGTCAAAAGCATGTATTTTCCGAGGCATTCAACACCTCTTTTGTAATGTTTTTGTTGTAAGATTGCTAGATTTAGGTATGATTACATCATAAGGGGTTTAGATAACC
>JAULKJ010248029.1:0-13579 GCA_032355405.1 Rubia balearica
AATTAGTATATAGACTCTAATATCATCGTGTGAGATATTGTTAGACTCCTATGTCGACGTAGTTTCTAAATATTAAGTTTTAATGTACCATTAATATCCATAATTAAAGTTATTAATGGTCAAACGTGGCATGAGAAAGTTGACTAAAAAGTGTGCAGTTTGAACTGGGACGGAGGGAGTATCAAACATAATAAATCAGATAGAGTATGAGAATGAGGCGAAAAGAGGAAAGGTATTCAAGTGTCTAAAGGATAAGAATCCACGTATGATTGCTACACTTCCCAAATGCAACGGAAAAAAATACAAAAGATTCTTAGAGTCTTTTACCTTTTACAAGTAAAAAAAAGAACAATTAATTTATTCGTGATTCACCGCGGCTGCTTTCGCATTAATTCCATGCATACTGATAAAGGGAATACCCAAACTACATAAAGTTAAACAAATTACCATTTTAACACCCCAAATCCCCGTTATATTTTACATACTCTTGTACAAACAAAACACAATATCCCACAGCGAAGATGGATAGCGAAGATATCGCCGGCGGCGGAAACGGCGTCAAGAACTCTTGCTGTAGCAACTCCATCCAATTCAAAGATCCGAAGAAATCGGCGGCGGTTGCATGTTGCGGGGCCCCGGCCGTTATGAAGATGATCGTGAGTGGGGTGACGGCGGCGTTTTTCACCTCTCTGGAATGCTGTTGTTGTGTTGCCATTGATACTAAAGAGGACCCTGACTTTTCTGGCGGCAGCTCGCCATTAATATTCAATCGTCGCCGTTAACTTGCTGTATGAATTATGATGTAAATAAATATTTGTTGCTTCGTGATCATTTGAAATAACGTTCATCGCCACTCAATTTGTATTGACACCATCTTTTATATATATGTAGATGGTGTCTTAGGCTCTTATCTTTCCAGTGTATTTGTTCATTAGAATTTTGAATTAATACTTTTAAAATTATTTTTAATCTTTTATTATTATTTTTTACTGTATTTAAATTCAATTCATTTCGGTAAGCAATATGTTTAAAAGAACATGATGGAGTCAAAATTAGATAAATTTATCCATAAATTTCAATAATATATGAACTGCGGGTAGCACTATTTGTGATTTTATTAAATTTACTGTAATCTGTATTTCAAGATATAAAGTTCTGATACCATTTGTTATACTCCATCCATTCCTATGATTTCTACACTTGTTTTATTATTAATATTAAAGAAAAACACTTGTTTTATTATTAATATTAAAGAACAACACTCTAGGACTAGGATATGAGGAGGTTGGGAATGGGTTTTTTAGTAGATTATATACTCCCTACATTTTAGTGGATGTGAGACACTTTCCTTTTTGGGTATCTTTGTGAATCTGACATACTTTCCTTTTATGACAATATTCTTTCAATTTCATCCACGCATTCTACTTTATTCTTTCTAAATTCAATTTTATCCACTCATTTCATTCACCTAAATCTACTCACCTAGAGTTATAGTGGCACATCCAACGAAACGGAGGTAGTACTCAAACCCAACTGTAAATTTTTATTGTCAGATTCAAATGTGTGACCAATAGCGGCCCACTAGTGTAGTTTAGAATGGGCTTCATTTTGGACCCAGTAGGGCTAGCATTTTTTGGTAGAAAATATCGAAAAAAACTCATCCATTGATCAATTAAGTATGGGAGTGGTATATAGGTGAGTTTTTAGATTTTACACCCACGCTATACCCCGATAATTGGCACTAATTCATGTGGCATAAGACACATTCATCCTTTGAATTTCAACTTAAAATGCTCTCTCGTGGTTACATGTACATATGGCACATAAGCATAGTTATGCCATCAGTGGTGTAGCCAAGATTATCAGAGTGAGAGGGCGATTTATACCTAATTTTTATTTATTTAATTGCATACACTAGATATGGATTTATTTGTAAAATTTACTAATTTTGTGGGTGTTTTATGTAATTTTCTGGGAAAAAAAGTAGTTGGTCAAAACTCTAAATAGTTTCAAAACCTAAACTATAAAAATAAAAATAAAAAGTGGGTGGACCCACGCCAGAGTACTGGCTCCGCCTCTGTATGCCATATGTTATGAGCTAAGGTAAACAATATGTACAGAGGAATTTACGTTATGGTTGGATTTTCTCTTGAATATTATAAATGGCGGCATTGAATATTATTAGTGTTAGACTACCATAACTTATCTCATTTCACGATCAGCGTTGTCAGAAGTTGAAACAACTCTCACGTTTTAAAACATTGAAATTAGCTGGTAATTACTAGCTCATAACGTTAACTAATTTAGTTATTTAATAGCTGCAATTATTTGTATGAACTACCAAGTATTTGGCAAATGAACGGATAGTCAACTCAATAACATAACGTACAATGACATGAGTACAAGTAATATCTCTATATTCCAAATCGCTAAATTGATTCCAAATTACTTTCCACTAAAAATCTCATTATGAGAAATATTAATATACGAATAAGTAACATGTTTAGATTGGGACCAGGGCCGACACTAGCATTTTGGAAGCATGAAGCAAATCAGGAAAGAAAAAAAAAGGGGGCCTCATATATAATATTAAGAGTGTATTATATTTGTAAAATGAGACCCCGTGTGTAAGGGGAAAAATAATTAGAGCCAATTAATTAAAAATACAATATTTATTAATTTTTTCTTATATGCATATAGTAAAAAAAAGACCCCTATATAGCTAAAAATTTAAGGATTTGAAGCGAACATTTCAGTTGCCTCAAATCTGGGACCGGAGATTAATATCATTCGACTATATCAACGACTCATCCGATGATTCCAACATCCAAATTCAACTTCCTTTTTAACTTTGTTCCGAATACATACAAGAGCTTCACAATTCATGATATTCCCCAAGGTTGTACTTCATCCGTCTCATTTCAACATTCACACTTTAGTTGAAAAATGTTTGATCTTTAATATCTTTTGTTAAGAATAATTAAAACTTATAAAAATTGATTTTATGAAAATATATATTATAACTAAACTAACAATGTATTACACAATAATATTTATACTTACATACTGATTCAATTTTAGGATCAAAGTTAAAATTTTTGACTAAATGAATGGTTAAATTACAGCTTGAAATGAGAGTACCAATTTCTTTTTAAAAAACATTTTCAAATAAAAAAATTCTTATTGATTTTCTACTAAGATGAACTAAAATTAAATATAGATAATAGAGCAAAATAAGCTACTTGCTATGAAGTTGATTTTTTTACTAAACTAAATACAATTGAATTGTTAATAAACTCAAAAAATACATGCTTGCATTACTATCCAGTATCATAAGCAACATTTTTAAATGAGAAGGAACGAATGATACTATAATATGCAGTCGAAACAAACTCAAAGATAACAAAAATTTGAATGAGACAGTCTCACTCAATTCTATGGTGAGAGGGAGGATCTGAGTATAATTTTTTAAAGATGAGAAATGATGTGGAATATTTTCTATAATTTCTAAAACTCTGTTTAGTACATTATTTCACTATAAATTATGGTGGTCTAACATGAATCTTTTTCCAAAGTTAAAACACAGTAAAGCTGATATTCAATGAAATGGTTATAAACCGGTCATCCTCCGTTCAGCTATGTTTGACACACTATGTTTGACACACTTTTTAATCAACTTTCTCAAGTCATGTTTGACCATAAATTTCATGTAATATATAAGTAGTAATATTATCATGTGAGAGATCGTTGGATTCGTCGTAGCATGTATTTTTCAAATATTAAAATTTTACATGATTTTAACATATAGCAAAAGTTAGTAATGGTCAAACATGCCTTGAAAAAATTGAGCGTTAAATTTAGGATCAACAAGTTAATCGCAATTTAAGGAGCTATTTATAAAAAAAACTCGCATAGTTAAAGAGTACTGCGCACCGACCATGTGTATTTGAGTACGTTTGAACAAATTATACTACTAGCATGGATTAATTAATTTATTACGAATATCATCGATATTTGACAATCAGTATATATTTTGCATTTATTTCTAATAGTAGTAAGATAACCCCAAAACCGCTATTGGTGTCCCTGTTTTGAAGTTAAATGTTGGCACCAGATAGCGACGGCCCAACTAAGTTATTTTCGAATAATTAATTTACTCAATTTCTCTAATTGTTTTATCCAGGTCGTGACAACATCAGAAAACTGATCTAACAATAAAAAAAATGAAATTACTATTTGATGTGCATTTATATATAAATAATTAGCATTATCAACATCATTACACATGTATGTCATCGCTTTCGTCACTTCGAAAGGAGAACCAGAAGCACGAGTTTTTATAAGTACTTAAACGAACTTATTTAAGTCCGATTTAAATTAATTTAATTGAAATCCAATTATTTAAAATAAATGAAGTTACTTTAATTTAATTTTAAAAGAATAGTATTAAATTGAAATTCTTCAAATTTTTTATCTTCATCAATATAAAGAATTAACTCATTTCTTTACCATTTTAGATAATAGTTAAACTATATCAATTTTATTTGGACAAGTAATAAAAATAAGGTTAGTTCTACATAACGGAAAATTATAGAGTTCAAACTTGTATTAAATTAAACTGAATTGAATTAAATCTGCAATGAAGAGAACCAGACCCAAGTAAATGTCACAACTCACAAGTGGAAATACTCTATAAAGAAGAGACCCAAAATTGTAGTAATGTTTTAATACCGCATAATTAATTTAAAAAGTTAGTTTAACGTCGTAGTTAAACAAGTTTCCTTTACAGTCTGCTGAAGCAGGCGAAGAATAGTTAGTCATGATTAGTACCCACTTTAACCTTTAATTAGTGACTTGTAACTTTCACCTGAAGCCGACAGATTGATTTTAGTACGTATTTATGTTCAATATCCCGTCTTTCAATTTAATTTAAGCCTAATATAGAGTAAAAAAGGTGAAATTTCTCAAAATCACGTCATCTAAGGATCAACCATTCATGGGAGGATTTTTTTCAAAAGCCCTGACATTTAAGGGTCAACCATCGATCTAATGCAACTATCAGAATTCGAACGAATCCGTGATTATTGAAATATTTAATTAGACATTTAACTATTTGGCCGATCACGTGAGTACAGTTTAAACATAATATTATACTATATAATGAGGTCTCTTGCTAGATTGCCCGACGATTTGATTAATTATGGAAATTTCCATTCATATAATTTTTAAGATTCAACTAAAATTATTCATATTTAAATTTTATTTTATTTTTGTACAGAAGCTGCTGGCTTGTAAAACTAAGCTAAGTTGAGACTTGAGAGCACTCCTTTTATATTCTGTAGCAGAAAGGACGAGAGCACGAAGAATATTGTGAAGCTACTTCCGATGAAAATGGTGGAACTGGAATATGCCAAACACCCGTGCTCTTCTCTTTCATCGAAATTGAAATCTAAAATTTTAGACGGATTTAAAATATACTCCATTAGATTAGTTATTATGAAATTTTATTCCTTCATAAATAAAAGTTACTAATTTTATCTGTTCTCCTAGCCTCCTATAATAAATTTATATAATATACTGAATTAAATTGAACTTAACTAATTAACTTCTAATCAAAATTATCAAACAATTAACTACATATTAATTAATAATTAAAGGATATTAAAATTCAATCAATTACACTAAATTAAATTAAGTAAATTAAAATACTATAGTTAAATTGAAGAGGGTAAGGTGTAAGTTAGAAATATAACATACTCCATCACATTTTCAAATACTGACAATCTTTTCTTTTTGGATGATCTTTTTAATTGACATTTTTCCCACTTAATTTACCTTTTATCACCCAAATTCAACATCCACCACTCATTTCACTTTTTTTTAAACTTTGTGCCCTCTTGTAGGGTGCCAATATTTAAAGACCAGGGGAGTTCCAACGTTGTTTGTAACACAAACTTCTATACTCCCCCTGTTTCTCTATTTGTGTCGGCATAGGTATAGGTATTTGGATTCAGGTGACGAAAATGAGTGGATGAAATTGAAAGTAGAATGAATGAAATGAAATGAAATTGAAGGAATCTTACAAAAAAAATGAAAAGTGCGTAGATGCGACACCGAACCGCCGAAGATAGGCCACAAACTTGCATGATCGGAATCTGCAAGACAAATCCCCCGGAGTCGTCTGGGGAAAAAATGCCGATGATAAAATTAGGAATCTTTCTTAGAAGTAGGAATGAATAGTTAAATTCATAGAGTTGACTCTTTTCTTTAAATATATCTGTAGCCTGTAGGTAGGGCAACTGTTATGTTTTCTTGTGGAGCAAGTACTAGGGTTTTCCCCCTGTACCGGCCCAACGTTTATTACTCAAAGGATATAAACCAGAGAGTAATTTATTGGAGCTAAGGCCTGCTTAATGAGGCACCCGGGCCCAATATTAATAACACACTGTCATCTAAAATAATATCTCAATAAGGTAAGTGTGTCACAAATAGAAAAACATAGGGAGCATCAAACCTCCTAATTATTAGATGAAATTATTTTATAATTAATATAATTGATGAATTATTTGTTATTTTATTTATTATGACGAGATTTTAATATTATTATTTTTAAAAATACATCTTAAAGTTGGTAAAAATTTGGAAAAGACCGTTAGAATTATGAAAAGGTAAAAGGTTTAAGTTGCAATATTAAAAAATTATTATGCAACGTTCAATAATTATAAGTTTATGACCATATTAATGCAGACCAAAAATTTTGTCTTCATTTTTCTTAATTATTTGCAGTTTAAATGTTGATCTTTCTATAAACGTCTTTCGAGAGACTAGGGCCCTGTTCTCTAGAGCTTATTTGGATTTCAGTTTATATCAGATCAGTATATTTATACTTATTTCATTTCATTTCAATTCAGTATATTTATATTATTTCAGTTCAGTTCAATATATTTATGTTTATTCCAATTCAATATATTTATACTTATTTCAGTTCAGAAAATAAAATCAATAAACAAAGCTAAAATATTAGGATAATTATTAAAATTAAAAATTTACAAGTCCATATTCAAAATGAGAGCAAAACTGGAAAAAATGTTTGATATGATAATTTTCATTTTTATATGAAATTTCATGTTATCAAGAGTTCAATTCATTTGAGTTCAATTCAATTCAGCTCAGCTCAGTTTAATCTAGTTCAGCTCAACATGAATGTTTATAATGAAATTTAGCTTAATTTAGTCATATTGTTACTATTTTTCAATGCACTTATTTTTAATTTGATTCAGATCAATGCAGTTCAGTTTAGATTAGTTGAGCTCAATGGAGTTCAATTTATATTAGTTTTTTCATAAATGTTTGTCTGTTTACCCTATTTTAATATGATTTAGATTTTTTGAGAAATAATTTTTTATATGTGGTAAATAAATTTAAAAATATGGTAAATAAATTTTACTTTGGTCAACAAATATTTTTTTGAATTAAATTCAATTTTTCAGCTCAGTATATTGAAAATTATTTTAATTCAGTTCCGTATATTTATATTGGTTCAGTTCATTTCAGTATATTTATATCATTTCAGTTCAGTATAATATATTTATATTATTTTAGTTCAAATCAATTCATATCAAATCAACCCAACTCCAGAGAACATGGCCTAACTCCTTAAAGTCAAATAATTATACTAATGTAATTGTAAAAATGATGGGAACGCCCGCTTTCCATTTGTAATTGTAAATAAATTTAAATGAGATGCATGCTTGTCCCAATGGCAGTCTCCCAATGGTGTAAAAATCCCTTGACCGCGGAGAGTACTACAAAAATTGCGGGAGGTACAACTACTGAACTGCAACCATTAACCGCATGCTCTACGTTGTGAAAGACACCGGAGATTAGAAACTAAAAGGAGAAAGCCAAACTTGCTTTCCTTTTCATTCATAGTTTAATAATAATTAGTTTGCAGGAAATATATGAAAACTTGGAGCTCTACATGCTTTTGTTTGTCGGCCGCCTGCTAAGCAACAATGAGCTAGACGCTACTATTACTTCACAATTAATTAATTCATCCATTTCTTCATTGTATTTTAAAATTCCTTAATTAAGGCTCATACTGAATTAAAGCACTAGAGCAGAAAAATTAAATAGGATTAAGGGAGTGTTTGATTCGAGCCGGAAAAAGAAAAGGTAAATAAACGGATTCGGAATTCTTTTTCCTTTCATGTTTCTCCTTAATTAAACGGCCCCAAAATTAAAATAAACTTATTGAGGAAGTCTCTTATTAGATTAACGGGTAGATCAATTATTTTTAAAAAACTATTTCAATAAGTTTAGAGAGTCAAATTATATTTATTAATACATGACAATACATTTTAAAGTTTTCTAAAGTTACAGGAATCTCATTACAATAAATATAACAAACCATTAAATTATTTTAATAGTTATATCAATTATAAAATGACCCGTGCAACGGTTAGTCGGTTTAGTTAAAACAAGAGTTTGCGAACTTATTGAATGAAATAAATTATAATAAAATAAATTGTTTAGCTAGTTGGGTTTATTTTCAGTACATTCCAACACCAGTAAACTCAATTAATCCTAATAAACTCAAGTCTCCATTTAATAAACCTAAGTTTCAACGATACCAATAAACTCAATTTAAATCAAATAAATCCAATTGGACATGACCTTAGTTAAATAAAAAAATAACAGGTCTAAAAAAGATTCCTTTCCCACCATTGCGAGAAATGTGCAACAAAGCTTAACTAGCTAGATGTTCAGTCGGGTAAACGGTCTTTTGCTTGTACTTCACGCGTTAACGGATTTTGTTTAATTTGATCGATGCATATAAATTAAAGAAAATTGTGAGGCTAGCGAAAGTTTCCCACGTGTTACTTTTCACACAACGAGTAAACATAAATCTAAGCGCACCATAGACACAGGTACTTAGATTTAGATGAATGAAATGAGTGGATGAAATTAAATATAAATATGAAAAGAGGAAAAAAGTTGAATGAGTGGATGAAATTGCGAAAATCTTGTCAAAAATAAAAAAGTGTGCCAAATTCAATGAAATAGAGAGAGTATATCAGTAAAAAATAAAAATTGATTCGTGTTATTAATTTTAGTTGAAAAAACACTTGCAAGAAATTGTCTGCACAATGTTAGCTTTTAGCTTTTAAATCACATAGCAACAACTATTAAACCTATACTTAATTTATACTTTAGACTACAGCTATAATTTCAATCATAGAAGTGATACTCTTTTTAAATGCAAAAGCTATTAAATTACCAAAAAAATGTTAGTTTCATAAAGAAAACAAAGCATTGAATTAATGTTAAACCGACAGCCACAAAAAATAAAGAACATTATCATCTTCACTTTTCTTTTGTTGTCACTTTAAAAAAAATGAAGAACATTAAGTTAATGGCTCCTCAATCCTCACTAAAAATCGACACGAGTTACTCATAAATTTAACGAAATCTCTTCACTTTTCTTTTGTTGAGACTTTAAATTTCAGCAAAACTTTATGTCTTTCTGTTTCTTAAAAGAAAGAAAGAAAGAAGAAACTGGGACAAGGACAATAATGTTACTCCCTCCGTTTCTATGAATTTAACACCATAATTTTATTTGTTTAGATTCATATTCAATAAATTGAGTTGACGAAATCGAATTTAGAAAGTAAAAAGAGTATAATTAGTAGATAAATTTTTAAAAATTATATTAAAAGGATAAAGTATATCAATATAAAATTAAGTAAGAATAAAAAAGAAAAATGTGTGAAATACAATGACAAAGAGAACGCAAATCTCAGAAAAAGGGTTGCAACAATATCTTTTCAGCTTTTCATTATCTGTAACACAAAAGTGAAAGAGCAGGAGGCAACATATATAGATATTTTAATTACAGCAACCTTAATCTACCAATAAATTCAGGACAAGGCAGTAAAAGAACCAAAGAAAGGTATGCCAGGTACCTGGGGTAAAGTCACAATTTTTTTATTATAAATTAATTACCTACTAAGCATTTAAAGTACATTTGAAGTTGAGTTATAACGGATCAGCACAAAACCTTATAGTTATGAAATTAATGTACACTGGTAAAATAAAGTTGGCTTGCAAAAAGATGGGTTACTAATTTCCATCTACTGGATTTAAAACTTGTATGAAAACGTTTAAGAGTTTTACATTTTTTTACCAAGTTATTTCTATAGTTTAATATATAAAATTGTGAATCATTTTTATATTATACCACTTGATTTTATCGTAAAAAATCACAACTCTAATATAATATCATAATCCGATAAATGTATATTTCTACATATTTGTGCAATGAATGATATTGTTGCATGTGAGTCGACATGCTAAGAATGTGAGAGGACGTTTGTATAGTTACACATTAATGGTTGACAAATCTAAAACTATAACTCACTAAATAAGATTATAGATCACCTTTATATAATACAAATTGATATACTTTTAATATTTATATTATTGAATAAGTATAGGTTTGTTTCCATACATTAGTATTGTTCATCGAGCTGACAGATTAGATTGATGTGTCCATAATGATCATTTAATCTAATTGTTCGTGTCGATGTATTTTGTCCGATCTGATTTTACAGATCGTGTGTTCTTGATTTCGTTTGTGTTTCTCTATTAGGTATACCATTCTCGATATGTGTTTTTTCAAAGTGTTTACAGTTTAGACAATATAGATCTTGTTTTGGATCAAGATCAAGTGGTGTTACAACTGTTGTAGATCCCTGTTTGCCGTAGTGATATTGATGCCGATACGCTCCTCTTCGCTAAGTGGTCATGGTTTTTGCGAAATCGAGTTAATATCCCTGAGCGCGATGTTATAGTTTTTTTATAAGATCTCTGATCTGTAATAATACACACGATGTAATTTAATTATCATTGCAATAGATTGGTTATTGCTAGAGGCTAATTAGACTGGATGTCAATTCCACTTATTGCCGCTGAACATTTTTACTAGCATCTTAAAATATAATTATTTTTCAAAAATAATAATAATTTTATAATAGAAGTTCATAATTCTGTTAAAAATAATGAGACGTTTAATTTAAAAACACCTCCGAATTGCTCTCGAATCCAATGAAAACCACATTCTTTGAACAAAACTGCACTTCTGATTTTGGTGAAAATTTGTAATTTCTAGTGAAAATGGTATGGAGTATAATTTATACTCCTTAATACATGTGGCGAAAAATTAATTTATGAACGAAAATGATTAATAAAATATAATTTATAATTTTAATAATTAATTAAATTTTATTAATTATATTTATATGAGGACTATACACTACGTAGTATTTAGAATAAATATATATTTATTAATATTATAATATGTTTAATTTAATATTTTTTTAAAAATCAACTCAATCTTTGTTGATATTTAAGTGTTTCATAAAAGAATTCTTTTGGCAATGTACCGGCATTCTAACGTATTCCAATTTATTTATGGAAAATAAAATTACAGTACTTTAAATGAAGTAATCGATTATGTATTGAGAGAATAAATTCCATTTTTTCAAGGAATAAAATGGAATAAGGAGTAAATGTTTTGGAATAAGGAAAAGTGGAGAGATAAATGAAAGAATTAAAGAATAGGAGAGATGCGTAATTTTCAAAGCATCGATGGAATAGTTAATTGAATAGTTAAGTTTTGAGAGTGTTACTTATAAAAAAATCATGAAATATGATGTGGCTGAGTGTGGTGATTACACTTGGACAAGGAATTTTTCTTTACTACTTCCTCCATCCAACTAATAACTTTTTACTTTCCTTCTTGGTTTGTGTCACTAATAACTTTCTATTTCTAATCTTTCTACATTACGCCATAAATATGGGTCATAACTTTTCCTTTCGTATGATTTACGAGGGTCCACTGTTATCACCCATTAAAAAGATGTCACATAGACTTGTTTTAAAATTTGTGCGAAAAATAATTCGAAACTTAAAAATGGAACGAAGGGAGTATATAGTGTAGATTCCTTATGTCTATTAATGTGGCACGCTAACTTTTTTTCTGGTTGGTTTTGAGGATTTGGCTCAATTTTTTATGCCAAAATTCTTTTAATTTCATTCATTATATTTATGTACGTTTTCCTTTTTAATTCAACTTTATTCACTCATTTCATTCAACTAAATTCAATCACTTAAAGTTATGATGTCACATACTGAGAAACAGGGGCTAGTACTACTAATGAACATTGCAATTGACCCTTAGTTTGCATACAGACAATATTCCATCTATCTCATATCAAAATGCAATTTAACTATTTATTTAGTCAAAAATTTTAACTTTACTCTAAAATTGAGTTGGTATATATGTACAAATATAATTGTGTAATACATTGTTATATTCGTTATAACACGTATTTTCAAAATATCAATTTTCACATTTTAAAATTATTTTTAATGAAAAATGTTAAGGATTAAATATTTTTTAAATCAATCATTAAAAGTCAAAAGGTGAATATTGAAATAGAATGGAAGGAGTACATTACACCGGAATTTTTTTATGTGTGGGTGAGGACCAAATCAAAAAAAATGGCAAGTGTCATTTCAAGTTACGAATAGAGGAAGAAAAATAAGGATGAATTTAATTTTAAGTTGTTATTAACACTTGCCATTTTTTAATTTGACCCTCCCCATCCCGCATACAAATTCTCCCCATACAAAAACTTCTGCCCATCACACCTATAGGAGATTGATTAGTTAGTCTTTGAAGGTGGGAGTAAAAGTTTATTTATAAAGTGACAAATTTGTATTGATCGATAAATTATTTTTAAAAATACTTTCATTTAAAATAAAATTATTTTATGAGAAAAATACAAACTAATCTTTAAACGTTTAAATAAACCGATTCTATTTATAATTACAGATTATCGAACGGAACCTAACATTTCATCCACGGCAATTGGTCAATTCTCAACTTGCCCGGATACTATTCATCCATTCGAAACATACAACTTCTTCAAACAAAATTATTAGTGCTGATTATGACTTTGATAAAGCCTCTTTTTTGGTCGTAAATATGGATGGATCTAAATGATTAGCAATACTTGCCAAACGTCACCAAGATCCGCCGGCTCCAAGCCACATATCATAGCCGCCGGCGCGCCGAGCCGAGATCTCGAAACTTGAATCCAACTAAGCACGGACTTTCCAATGCTATTGGCTCGCTCAACACTCCCACCAACAAAAGCTCAACACGTGTCCCTATACTCCACTGGTATGTTTCTTCAGGGCTAAGATTGGAAGAATAAAATCCGGGTCCCACTCTCGCTCACGTCATCTCCCTAAACACTTTTAAAAAGCTGAACACGGGCCCACCAACTAGTGCAGCCTGACTCAAAAGCAAAATGAAAAAGCTTTTCGAATTTACCGAAACGCCCCTGAGATTTTTCCATAAATACGGCCCTCCTCACTATCTTTCCCTCCCTTTTCCCCTTCTAACTCTCCTACCTCCTACATTCTAGAAACTCCGGCCATGTTGTCCGCCTTCCCCACCCCCTTCGCCGCCGCCGACGGCTACCCCCGCAATCCTTTCACCGACTTCGAC
>JAULKJ010248136.1:0-13579 GCA_032355405.1 Rubia balearica
TAAAAATGAACATTCCCTTTAACCCTAGTAGACACAGGTCCATATATGGAGTAGTAGGTAATTCAACATTGAAAAATGTCCAAAATAAGCCTATAAACCCTAGAAGTCGCAGTTGATGCAGCCAGTGGAAAATGACATGTGTCATGTAGTGTCATGCCGGCATGGCTCACACGGTATGGAACGGCCCATGTAACCTCGTACTGGCGCAGGCCGCACGGTCTGGTACAAGTGTGTAAGGTTGTGCAGGTGCGAGCCGCACGATCTGACATGGGCCACCAACTGGTGTCCCATTTTGAACTTTAATTTGAACCCCCCGTGTCGTTTGGTGTGGCCCGTCGGCTGGAAGAACTTTATGCTCAGTTGAAAAACATGGGTCATGCCATTTTTCACACCTCACGGGCATGTCTTCACATTTGGAAGTTGAAATGTCGTAGACTGGGTAAAACATATGCGTAATGTATCTACATGGCCTGTGCCAACGAGGTGTGGCATGGCTTGTGTTAGCTGACACAGGTTGTGCTAGTCACCCCTAGCACGGGCCATGCTAGGCTAGGTTGGCTGTTGCCGGTGCCTCGTGTTGGAGGTTTTCCATTCTTGGCCTTTTTGAACTCTGAATCCACCTTTTCTAACTCAATTCCAAATCTACTACCATGCATTTAGTTCCGTGGACTTCAATGTCTTCTTCCATTCTTATGAATGGCCTTAAAATATCTTCTACCACCCTCGCGGTTGACCTTCTACAAAATGATGTAAAAATACTCACGAGCAACCTAGTAATAAGCTCACAAAGGAAAATCTAGGTGCTCGTGAATACAAAGTATCCATTAGATTCAATTAAGTCTACAAAACTTGGGATTTATAAAAGAAAACCAATAATGGTCATCTAAACCCTTTCTCGCATAAACCTAACTAAAACTTGCAATCAACCAAACAAAATATGATAATAAACATATCCAATGCATTGGTTAATGCATGCATAAAGGTGTATGTCAGACTTGAAAAAGAATAATGGAAGATCTATAGAGAGGTTTTGCCAAGATGGGGAAATGGGATATCCCTTTCAAAGAAAAATAATCAGGGATGAAAATTACACCATTTTCAAAAAATCCTTTGACAAAGCCTCCAAAGGAAATTTGGCAGGCGAACATGGAGTTATTTTGCAAACTTATGCCAATGATAGCATCACTAGAAAAGCATTCTAAAGAATACTACTGTGTCTTACACGAGGACCGTGAACATGACATCGAATACGTAAATACTTAAGGAGGAAAATAGAGGAGAATTTGAGAAATGAAAATTTGAGCCAATATAGAAAGAAAGATGGAGGAGCCGATACAGCGAAGCCAACAAAGTAGGAAGCTCCATGGGAAAAAACCAATGCACAACGAATACGCAGACTAAGAATCAGAAGATGACAGCATTGGTGGATTATGAAGAGGACCTTGCGAAAGAGACCCCAGAAAAGGTAATCCTATCAATCCATTGATCAACCGAATCTTTTTTTAACAACCCCCAAAAAGCCAAGGTTATATACTTTCAACCGCAAGAGCCAACTGACAAGAGACTCCGTTTGGATGAGACAATAACATTTAGCGAAGATTATGCGATTCCTAATGCTTCACCTCATAATGATCCAATGGTCATTATTGCTAAGATTGGAAATGTAAAAGTTCATAGAGTATTTGTGAATAACGGGAGCGCAGTCAAAATCATATTTGTCGATTGCTATGATAAATAGGGATTCAAACGAATGGATTTGAAGAAGTCTACATCCTCTCTCGTAGGCTTTACCGGATGAGCGGAGACAACTTTGGGTAACATACAACTGCATGTTACCATAGATGAGAATGATAAAAATTGTACCATAATGTGCTACTTTGTTGTCATGGATGCACAAAGTCTATTTAACGTCAGCATTAGTAGGTCCTGGATTAATACAACGAAAATGATATGGTCTTCGTATCACTTAGTTATGAAGTTCCCAACTCCAGCAAGAATCGTAAAGATAAGGGGAAATCACCAAACAGCTAGGCAGTGCATGGTTATCGCGATGAAAGCTGGAAGAAATGCTGAACAAACAAAAATAGTCAGCACCATCTCGGACAATGGCTTACTCATGCAATCGGAGCTTCGAGTGGATCTCAGAGAAGAAATTAAAGTTTTTATTTTGGATGGAAAAGACACTTCAAAGTGCATCAAGATAGGAAAATACCGTCCAACTGAGGTGAAAGAAAAGGTGACGAAAATCCTGAGAAGTCACAAATATACATTTGCATGGACTGTACAGAACATGGAAGGGTTCAATCCAAAAATTGCTACCCATTCTCTAAATATTAATGATTCGATCAAGCCAATCAAGTAATAGCAATTAAGCTGTGTTAGTGATAGACAGAAAGCAATCGAAGATGAAGTTAGAGCATTGCTTCATGCCAGTTTTATGAAGGAGGTAATTTACCCGAAGTTGTTAGAAAACCCAGTGATGGTAAAAAAAGGTGGACGTAAGATGGAGGATGTGTATAGAATTCACTGATATAAACAAGGCATGCCCAAAAAATTGCTATCATTTGCCTAAAATTGACCAGTTAGTGGAGGCGATATCAGAATACGAAGTCCCGGCATTCTTGGATGTGTATAGAGGATACCACCAAATACCGATGAACCCAGAAGATGCGGAAAACGCCGTTTTCATAACAAGATTTGGAGTGTTTTGCTATGTAAAGATTTAGTTTGGCTTAAAGAATGTTGTATTTTGCAATCAAATAGGATGAAATGTTGACGCAATTGTTGATTACATGGTTATTAAACGCAAAAGGGTATGTCACTTCGTGCAAAGCTTGAAAAAAAACCATGGATACGTTAAGTGAAATTGGTCTGAAACTCAACCCCAAGAAATTCATAATTGAAGTAGGCACAAAAAAATGGGTATAAAGTATCCTACAATGGGATTGAGGCTAACCAAGAAAAGATACAAGTAATAGTTGACCTTCATCAACCGGGAGCTATTAAGAAAGTACAAGTCTTGATTTGATCCTTAACATCACTTAGCAAATTTGTTTCAATGGCTGCTAAAAAATTATTTCCCGCTCTTTGAAATCCTTAAAAAGGTCAAGAAGTTTAGTTGGAATGAAGAAAGTCAAAAGGCGTATGAGTCATTAAAGGAACAGCTCTAAGCGTTGCCAAAGCTGAAGCCACATATCCCTGAAGAAACCCTGTATCTATACCTGAAAATTTCAAGAAAAGAAGTCAGTTCAGTTTTGGTGTGACAAGAAGGACAAAGACAAGTGCCAGTATACTACATCAGTAGAATACTACAGAGTGCTAAGAGGGCGTACTTGCTAATTAAAAGGTTAAATCTCGCATTAGTGTACTCAGCAAGGAGACTACGAGCTTGTTTTCATTGTCATAGCATAGTTGTGTATTCTGACTACCCAATAAAGAATATTTTAAGCAAGCCAGAATCGTCTGGCAGATTGACTAAATGGGCTCTTTAATTGGGTCAACATGAGATCCAATTTCAACCGTGAACTGCAATAAATCCGCAAGCCTTAGCAGATTTCATCGCGGAAATGACAAGCCCAGATGCACAATAGGCAAGTGCACCATAAAATCTTGGAATCGATAAGGGAAAATTAAAATGCATAAACATTGCATAGAAACTGTTTGTTGATGGAGCATCTAGCAACGAAGGCTATTGTGCAGGATTGCTATTGGTAAATCCAGACAAAGAAGAGTACATATATTCGCTTTGTTTTAACTTCCCACTCACCAATAACGTATCCAAATATGAAGCACTAATACTCGAGTTGGACCTTACGAGGTGCAGCAAGTGCGGGGAGATTACGAGGTGTGAGAGGAGCAATTGATAAAGTATATAAGAAGAGTTCGCCAGCTCAAAGGTCAACTTAAATACTTTGACATTCAACATGTACCGAGAAGTGAAAATACCAAGGCAGATGCCCTAAGTAAATTGGCGATAACTGGCTTTGATTCGTTGATGGGTTATGAAAATACCAAGGCAGACGCCCTAAGTAAATTGGCGACAACTGGCTTTGAGTGGTTGATGGAGCAGAACGATGTGAAAGTGGAAGTCATACAAACTAGAAGTACATGCATAACAACTGTGTTAGTGGTCCAGACAAAAGAAACCAACTGGATGGCACCTTTAAACGATTACTTCATAATGGGAAAATTGGCAACAAACAAGATACTGGCCAGAAAGTTGGAATTGTGAGCTTACAACTATGTTTATGAATGGGGAATCTAATGCAAAAAAGTTTCTTATCTCCATGGATTAAATGTGTGGGACCATCGCAAACGAGAAATATCATGAAAGAAGTTCATGAAGGATTATGCAGAATGCATCAAGGATCTTGAACAATCACGACGAAAATAATTCGAGCAGGTTACTATTGGCCAACCATGTTCAAAAATACGCATGACTTAGTGCTAAAGTGTAAAAGCTACCAAATTAATTCTCCGATATTACATAAGCCACGGGACACTTTAATAGGAATATGGAGCTTGGCCGTTTGAGAAACAAGGAATCGACTTAAATTAACCTTTCCTTAAAGGAGCTGGTAAAGTAAAATTTCTAATCGTAGCAATTGGTTACTTCACGAAGTGTGTAGAAGCGAAGCCACTAGGAAAAGTCACAGTAGAAGTAACAAGAAAGTTTGTTTGGCAGAACATAGTTTGTCGATTCGGTGTTCCCCAAACTATAGTTACACAATTCACAAGTGGGACCTTTACTGAATGGTTCTCGAAATTAGGGATTGTGTAGAAATTCACATTTTCAGCTCATCCCCACGCTAACGACCAAGTGGAGGTAACTAACAGAACCATAGTACAAGGAATTCAAAGAATATTGGACGGGAAGCGCAGAGGTTGGTAGATGAGATACCCAACACACTATAGTCATATAGAACAATAGTGCGAGAACCAACAGGAAAAACACCGTACAAATTATTTTACGGCCATGAGGTAGTAATACCAATTAAAATCGTGAAATCAAGCCTTAAAGTGGAAAAATACAATGAAGGTGATAATCCCGAAATGATGACATTGGATTTAGCTGAACTTGAGGAGAAAAGACAACATGCAATGATCATAGAGGCAAAGTACAAGGAAGATGGACCAACCATATAATGAGAAAGTTAAGAAGATACAATTTTGGATTGGCGATCTCGTACTATGGAAGAATAAGGAAAGTCTGGCAGAAGAAAAAGGAAAAATAAGCCCAAAGTGGAAGGCCCATACAAGGTAGCGAAAGCACACCGATCCCACTGCTATGAGCTAGAAATATTGAATGGCAACAACGTTCCGAATACTTGGCATGTGATCAACCTAAGGAGTTTCTATGTTTAGATCCTTAGTAGAAGACAAGAAAAGTTAAGTTGTGCAGGAGCCATGATATCATCATTGGTGGCATTTTCATTGTTCGCATTATTTTTTAGTTTCCATTGCAATATCATCGCAACCTTACATTATAAATATCAGAAAGCATATTTTGGGGAAAACTACCCATAGTATTCTTCAGTTATATTTTATGCAAAATCCATAGTAACATCAACAAAAAGTAGCCTAGTACGCTTTATAATCAGTTATAGGGCCAAACTCTTCACAATCAAGTTGAATATGCATAATTTCCATGGTATCTTGATAACTTTTATTCAACGCCTCAAGGTTACGTACCTTATTCTCTAGCAGACGAATGTGCAACCTAATGGATTCAGTTAGATTAATTCTATGACCACCAATATTCATAGTTAAATCCCCATGACTAGTGGAACCATGAGGTGATGACGAAAGAGCATGGAGTTTATCTTTGTATTCAACACAATTTTTTTCAAACTGGTGCACGCATGAGTTAATGCGGTCACACTCAGCATGAAAGTGGTCATTCTCAATACGCAAGTGGGATTTCATAGCACACTGTTCATCAAATTTACTCTGCCAACCTGCGGAAGAAGCAGAAAGATGATCACACTCATCTTGTTTCTTCTTGAGTTGATCCAACAAGTAGTCAATATGATAGCACTGCTTATCTATGATCAAGGTCTTTTGATCAGGCTTGCCTGCTTTGTTCGCATCAAAATTCTTAGCTTCTTCTTGTTGACGAATCATTTTAACCAAGCTTAGTTGCTGTTACTGAATTAGGTTCTTTTCCTTTTAATTCGCGAATATAGTCTTGTGATTCGCTGATAGTATTCTTCCATCCAAGCTCCCAATTTTTAATGCTTAGTAACATATACTTAAGGCAAACACCCAACGATAGAGCCCACTCCTAAACACGAATAGGAAGGTTGAGTGAACGCACATACCAACAGATTTGAGATCAACTAAACTGCGAATGATATCCTTGTCAAGGGATTTAATATTGCAACCACCGGGTACAAGTTTCCTACAAGGAGAACTCATAGGAGGGGATGAAGATGACGAACAAGCAGGGACACGCCATCAAAGACACAATGGAATAGATTCAAGAGCAGAACATCCAACACTAGAAAAATAATCGCTAGAGACCAACTTAAAATATTCCTTGGATAGGGAAGAGCTAGCCTCAATCAGTATAGTAGGACAACAATAATTGAGAGATATAATGGAAGATATTGCTTAGAACGAACACATGAACCTAACATATCATGAAGAGTTAGAAACCTATGGCCGATCAAAATATCAAATCCCTGCATATAAATAAATATCACAAAAAAGAAATGAAAAATTAGAATTAGCATAAATAGCTCACAACAAAGTTGGTACACAAATACATTAAAAGTATCATTATGCGTTACAGATAAAAAACTGAATGTTCTTAAGGTAAACCACAATTATGAAATTAACTAATATTAGAGTGAGAAACAGAAGTATGCTGAACTGTGAGAGTAGACTCCTTTCTATTCGCGTCCTGAGCGTGGGTCTCACCAACCTTATAACATTTCCTGAAAAATGCACGAGCGAATATGACAGGTATAGGTTAAACTTCTAGAAAACATACCAAATCAAACCAAAAATTATTTTAAACTTCTAGAAAACATACCACGACCATCGTTTCATTTAGAAAGAGTTTAGAGAGAGTAGCAGGAATAGTTTCTTCTATCAGCAAATTAATGCTTCACGGGGGAGGCCTAATGCAGTTAACGAACAACCAGACCGCTCATTTCTCTTCTTTCCTCTAGAGGCATCAATAGCATTATCAACAACTACCTCTTCCCTTTCAGGTGCTTTACCTTCAACAACTATCAATTGAGAATTTACTTTGTGATGTTCTCCTGAGAGACATCATCAGCAATGGTATCGTTTGGTTGGACGGGTGTAGCAGCCATCTCTTCATTTTTGTCATCAGAAATAAATGACCTGTCAACGAAACGTCCAGCTAGATCCATAACTGCAATTCAGTATACAACATAAGTCAAATGAACACGTGGAAATAATGGAGCAGTGTAAAGAATAAGGGATAAAAATAAGTATGACATGGGGAAACGATAAGATAACAACAAATAAGCACCTTCGGTCTCAAAATCAGCATGGCGAAGACATATCGAGTGTTCACTGAGTCTTAATACCATCTCAGAGTTAGCATTAAGTCAAACCTCCATCTTAGGAAGTTTGGATTTGGAAACACTATATTTGCAAAATGGATGGTTCTATTTGCACTCATCACCAAGTATTACATAGAAATTGTTTTGTGCCATACACCACAGTTACTAGAAAATCCGCTGACAAACTCAACAGAAGAAATGACTGGGTAAAATGTAAATTCATCGGATGAGTTTTTTACCTTGCAAAGTTGATACAAACTACGAAATAGGTCAATAAAAAAAAGGGACATGGGCTTGTCCGCACACATGTTGGAAAATCACAATGATTGTTATACCCTTAAATGAAATTGAGATAATGCGGTTCGATAATGTAAAAGTAAATACATGATGTGATGGGACAAAGGAAAAACAATTCCAAATTTAAGCTGATTGAAATAACAAGAGATGTAGCCAGTTGGAGGAGTGCGAACACTCTTGGAGTCATCAGGAGCCTTAAACTCAAACGAAAACATGAAAGGAAAATTGTTTTATAAATTTTCCAAGTAGTAGCCGGAAATAATGCTACTAATGGAAGAAGAACCGGTAGGATGACCGGATTCCTCCCCAGTATTAACATCATCAACTTGGACATCCTCTACAGAAGGATCAACAAGTCTAGGGATAGAGCTTGGGCAAATATAACTCCTAGGATTCAGACGAAACCCCTATTAATTAGAATTACAGAATATAAAGGGTATATTCCGGTGAGAGTAAAAAAATGGAACACAGAATGCGCGTTGGAAAAGACAATCGGAAGATTCCAAACCAAAATTGAAAAACAAAATTATTGGAATGGAGACACCGCCCAAATTCACAATTACGAGAATCGTTTAAGAACATGAAAGAAGATTAAAGACGAAGAAACTTACGAGTTGGCTGAGAACCACGATGATGCACAAGAACAATAAAGAAGAGAGGAAGCAGATGAAGAATTCAGACGCTTGAAGAACCAATAAAGTACAAAATTTAATTTAAGATAGTGAAAAGTCAAGAGGAGTTAAATCAGTAGGAAAAATAATGATGGATGTCTAGCTAAAAGTAAGTTATCTATTTCGGAATTCGAGAAGGCGGTGGTACATGAATAGGTGTGATACAATGAATAATGACGGAGTTCACTCATCAAATTTGAAGCCCTTATAAGGAAAAAATAAAAGATAACGGTTGGGAGAGGAAAAGATAGAACAACATAGCAAATAATAGGGAGAAAATCTTGGTTGAAAGCGAAAATATCGAAACAGCTAAAACTTATCAAAATTCCTACACTTTTAAATTCAAAATTCAAATTTCAAAGGACAGACATCTCAACAATTCGTTCGTATAGCCAAGAAGCATGCAACACTTCACAAAGACAGTTTACGTTGTTGTGATAAAAACATGCTATTACAATTTAGAGAATAAACAGAATAACAATTCGCACACATCTTACAAGCATAGTCACTGCTTCGTGTTTTTTGACTTCATTGTTGGGGGGGATTATGGTGTATACCTGGCCTATGAATTACATTTTGTTGGCCTTTAGGCCAAACCAAAGGTTCAATCACGAATCAACAAAGAAATAATCATGCCAACCACAAACCGAGAAAGGTGGAGCTATGTCTAAGAGGACTCAGCCACGAATCGAGAAAGGCGGAATCATGATCAAGACTTAGCCACGAACCGAGATTATAGCAACCATGATGCAACCACGATGTAACCCACGATCTGAAACCCTAGTAATGCGGATCCATGACTACAATCTACTATAAATAAAAGGAGAGCAACACTAACTTAGGTAAGTGAGACTAAAACGAGAAATACCAATTCTCTTAAGGAAGGAACTGACTTGATCGTCAGAGCTCTTTCCCCAGAATCACTTCCGGGATCTTTATTGTAGGTTCATAATGACCTAACAATGAATATCAACCATCTAGCCTGATCGGGAACACCACATCAGAAGCTGACGCCAGAATTCGAAAATACCTTCTTACATACTGGGCAAGTGATGACATGTCACCCACCTTAAAAATTGGGCCAAATGTTAACCGGTCATTAATGGTGGGACGGAGAGAGTACTATCTTATACTCTTTCCGTTCCACGAGTTTTGTCATAGTTTGACTTTTGAAATTAATTGCATCAATATTTAACTAGTCATATCTTTATTTATGTGTAAATATTTTTTTAAAAATAATAATTTGAAAATATATTTTATAATAAGTTCAACAATATAATAGAGATAATAGTTTTGTATATATAATAATAGAATAAAATGGTCAAACTTGGATCAATTTAAGTTCAAAAGTCAAAATATGTCAAAACTCATGGGACGGAGGGAGTACATAATACTAATATACAATGATAGTACTCCATATGTCCCATTTCAAGATGCAATTTAACTATTCATTTAGTCAAAAGTTTCTAACTTTAACCCTAAAATTGAATCGATATGCAAGTATAAATACTATTGTGGGATATATTGTTAGATTATATTTTCAAAATATCAAATTATCACAAGTTTTAATCATCTTTAATGAATTATATTAAGAATATATCTTTCAAATCAATTGTTTAAAGTCAAAATGTGAAGGTTGAAATGAGACGAAGGGAGTATATATATTCAAGTAGAAACAAAGATACGAATTCTGCTTATACTTTTCTCTTTCGAATGTTTGATGTAATTTCTTAACCTACATTAAATCCGATTAAAACATGTCCTGGAAAAAATTAATTAGTGAATATTGGACAGGTTATCTTCTCTATTAAACATAATGGGAAAAATGGGTCTAAAAACTAAAAAGTAAACCCGACATAGTGGTTATCTCCCGTCATATCGCCTTTTGATGGTTTCCCTGTTGTTCGTTCTCCAACCAGAACCATGATCTCTGTTTCTGGTTAGTCCGTTCTGTGAACTACGCGTATTAAGCTAATTTTACACTTCAACAATGGCACTCCTCGATCTAGCAACTACAAATTTCCAAAGGGCCCTAATATTCCCCACGCATTAAATGATCATGATGGAATTTGCTTGGAAGGGATTCACTTATAATTAATTAAGACAATTTTGACAAATCGATAGCCATATACTTAACCCATGTGTTCTGCTTTGCTCTTGTCTAGGCATGTCTTCCACGTACTAGCAAGTCACATGGCCTGTTTGTTGATTTCTTGGGTTTAGGTTGTTTAGCTTCAATTATATTTTTCGTGGTTCTGATTGTTTGACATTATTGACAAATTTATATACACGAGTTGAGCCATGAGAATGAACCATGGTATCAACTGTATCATATGAGGTGGGTGATAAATGGGCGGTCGGGTGGAATACGGTTGAGTAATATGAGCTGTTAAAAAACACGACTCATTTTATAATGGACTGGATCATAAATAGGTTGGGTTAAAACCGCAGGTAAAAGAATATTCAACACATGGGTCAAAAATAGGTAAACTTGTAGGTTTCAACCAATATATGGACCCATATGTTTTTAAATACTACCTCATATGGGTAAAACCCACGGGTTTCAACTCATATAGTGATTTATATGAGTTTATATAACAACCCATATGAGTAAACCCGTGGGTTTCAATCCATATATATATTGACTCATATGGGGTTGATATACAAACCAATATGAGTTGAAATCTGCGTGGTTACCCATATGGGTATACTCGTGGCCGCGATGAACTCGTAACCCCAACCTGTTCAATCCAAAAAAAATCAGTACTCATTTAACCCATTACCTAATTTACTCATACCCACCTGAGTTTAAAAATAGATAACCTGCTTGACCCACGGGTTACGGGTCTATTTTGCCACCCCTGCATATTAGCATATTTTTTAAGAGTTATACAATGCATTTGTTAAATTACATACTAAATTTAAAAATAAAATTTTTACATTTTATATTTTCACATTCAAATACACATTATTACTTTTTAAAACTTTTAAAATACAATATTTAAATTTTATAAAAAAAATACAGCATTTAAGGTAAAAAGTACAGTGAATTATCCATAAATTTAAGGAAATGCAGCCTTTTATGAAACCTTTCTATTTTAAATTTTTTATTAATAGTGTCATACTTTAATATTACATTATAAAGTTTTGAAAAACTTCTATCACTCCATATATAATGGACACACGTAAGGACTATTAAGCAATTACAGGAAATTATAACTGAAAAGTAGATTTATTTTTGTCATTTATGAAATGAAGCATTTTAGTATTTATTAAAAAGGGATTTTTGCACTTCTAACCCTAAGTTTAGGGTTAAAATGTCTATCTAACCCTGCAATGTATAAAAGTTTCAAAATAACCCTAAGTTTATGACAAAATGTGCAGTTATAACTTTTTGGCCTATTTTCGACATTGACTGAAGGTTTTGGGTGTTGACCGAGTTTGAAATGATGAAAAAGCCCTTTATCCTTAAGCTGAAAATTCTCGTTCCCATTTTACCTTTTTCTTCTTCTTCAAACCCCCTCCTACCCCAGCCACCGCCCACCACCAACGAGCCACCACCGCGTCACCACCGTTCCACCACCTCCAGTTGTTAATTCAGTCACCGACTACACCAAGTAACACCATGCATTCAAAACCCTACCTTCTCTCCCTGGACCCATTAATTCATATGAAGTAATTCGAGATTCCTTGAGGTAGTAATATATTAAACTGAAGAGTGAGGAGATCGAATTTGTTTACCTTGTTGACATGGACCGCATACAACTCCACCTTTGGTTGTAAGTGTGGGCATACCTCGTTCTGCCTTCGAATTGGAAATTTTCATCAAGGTTTTGTAGTTGATATGACCAAGCTTCCTATGCTATAAAGTGCCTTCATCTTGCTTTGAACTCAGGCATCTCACTGCTTGCTCCAAGAGGTAACAGTTGTCCGATGATCGAATACCATAAAGTACTTTATCTTTGTCATGTTGTACAACACATTTATCTTTCTGAAACTCGACTATCATATTGTCATCGCACAATTGACTGATGCTCAGCAAATTCTCCTTTATATCTTCAACAAGCAATGCACTAGTGAACACGGTAAATCCTTCAATGTACATTTCACCTTGCCAATAACACGACTCCTCTTCCCATCCCCAAAAGTAACAAACTACCATCATATGATTTAATTTTTGTTTGAAACTCCTGAGTTCTAGTCATGTGTCGGGAGCACCCACTATCAAAGTACTTTTTTGAACCCATAACTTTCGAACCATCTTTGATCGTTGGGTATCATCTATGTTGTAACATCCAAATAGATATCGTCCATTCATGATATCTTTGAGTAATCTGAGACATTGTTCCTCAGTATGACCTTGAAACATGCAATAGCTACATATAAGAGGTTTTCGTCGACGAGTCCGGATAACCTTTCTCTTTATCTCTTGAAATTTTTCCTTGAGGTTTCCCGCATTTCCTGATGATTTGTCAAAACTAATTCCTTGCCATGGTCAAAATGTCGTCGAGCTTTGCCTTTCCAGAATTTAACTTGGTAATTTTTCCTTCTGCCATCTCTGCTCTCTCAGTCACAGAATGTAGTTTCAATTTCAGATCCTTGATTTCATTCTCAAGCTTTTCAACCAATACTGCTAGTCCTTCTTCGCCTCGTCCAGTTGATTCTTCTCCAACTTTAGGGACTTGTTTGCATCAACAACCTTCAAACACATGTCATACATTTTTTATATGCAGTATAGATCTCTTCATCACTCACGGGTTGATCTTCATCATCGTTGGAAGTGTCGTCAGCACTTATGTTGAAACATACAAATTTATTTGTGTTAGAACATACAAACTTATCTCTGTTGGAACATACATCCACACCTTCCATATCATCGTGAATTTTTGCTCCAAATGCCACATAATTACTGGTAAGTTCCTCTTCATCTTTCTCATCTTCTTCATCCTCATTCCACGAGGTTACATACGATCTTCCTTGCTTCTTACGGGTATTAGCACATTCATCCTGAATATGACCAAAACCTTCACATTATCTACATTGAATCCTCCCTGGCTATTTTGCTTCACCACC
>JAULKJ010248351.1:0-13577 GCA_032355405.1 Rubia balearica
GGGCAAACCTCGGCTTACGCTGATATTGTGAGCATGATAGTTTGTAGCAACTAGGGTTGTTGTGTAGCGACTAGTGTCGTTTTAACCCTAGAGTCATCACGAGATGCTGATTCCCTTGCCATTCTAGACCTAGGGATTGGTGTTCATAATGGAATGCCTGAGACGTATTACCCTCACTCTCATATCTAAAGGTTGATATCTACACAATAATTTTTTGGGAGTGAAGAAATTTTCGATTGAAGAAATTTTCCCAATTACGGATGGGGTGTGGTAATTTCATAAAGTGGAGATGAACCTTTGTGTGACAGACATTTGAAATTCTCAGCTATCACCACGCTATGTGACATAGACATGAGATAGGTTTATATGTCCTACATGTGATAAAATCTAGGATCAATGTCATTTATCGTCAATGTTACACAAATATCGCCAAGGCTAGTCTATAATAGTTTAATCTCTCTGATTTGCATGATTAGTATTTGTTAGATAACCCCCCCAAATCCTATATTTGTAACACTATTTATTCCTGACAAATAATCGGAGTGATGCCCAATTGTGAGTTATGTCTTGTTAACTCTCAAATTCTAGTGTCTCTGTGGACGACCATAGACTTACCGCAAGCTACTCTCTAGTAGTTGGTCGAAGCTTTGATACTTAATTTCTTTGATGCACATAAGGGCTATCACCGAATACTCATAGCGGATGAGGATAAGAAAAAAAACATTGTTCATCCCAAATGTTAGGACATTCTATTATAACAAAATTCTATTTATCTTGAAGAATGCAGGGAAACCTACCAGATGTTGGTCGATAAACTTTTAACAAATTGGCCAAAACATAGAAATATATGTGGATGATATGGTAGTCAAAATCAAGGGCTACGATCAATTCCTGCTAGACCTCGAAGAAACATTTCGAACACTCCGAGGTGCGAACTTGAAGCTAAACCTAGCTAAATGCGTGATCGGATTGGGAGCAGGAAAGTTCCTGGGATTCTCGGTCTCGGAAAGGGAGATCGATGTGAACTTGGAGAAAGTTGAAGCTTTGATAAGCCTGAAGCCTCCTAGAACAATTAAGGATGTCCAAATACTCACGAGATCACTAGCTGCGCTCAGTGGTTTCCTCTCTCAAGGTGCCAAAAAACACCTGGCATTTTTTAAGGGGCTTCCAAAGGGCAAAAAATTTGAATGGACAGAGGAGTGCGACCAAGCTTTCAAAGACTTAAAAGAACACTTACAAAGTCTGCCCACCCCTATGAAGCCAGAAAAAGGGGAATATTTGTACTTATACATCTCGGCATCCCCTTAGCAACAAGTGTAGTTTTGGTAAAGGATAATGAAAAATCACAGGACCCCATCTACTTCATAACCAGGGCATTATAGGTCACGGAAACCCGATATGCCACCCCCAAAAGCTAATTTTAGCCATGGTCAATGTGGAAAGAAGGCTCCGACCATACTTCCAAGGCCATAAAATCATCCCACTAACCAACCATCCGATTAGAAAGGTATTTGTTAAGCCAGAGGCCTCAAGACAAATGATGAAATGGGTGACCACGACATCAAGTTCCACCCAAGAAAATCTATCAAGGGCTAAGCTCTAGTATATTTCATTATGGAAACCGCAAAACTAATTGAAGTCGATGATGAAAGAGAGCTCGAGAAAACATGGCAGCTATACGTCAATGGGTCATCATACTTGGAAGGAATCAGAGTGATCATCTTGCTCACAAGCTCTTAGAAACAAAACTATCCACACTTGCTACACTTTGATTTTAAGGCCACGAACAACGAAGTGGAATACGAAGCATTGATCACAGGGCTTCGACTGGCCAAAGACTTGAAGGTTCGAAGCCTAGAAATTTTCATTGATTCCCAAATCGTGGTCCAGCAAGTTAAGGAGAAATATGAGGCTAAGGAAAGATTCCTGCAGCGCTATTTGGAAGTGGTGAAGCCCCTCCTCTAGCACTTTCACCATTACACCCTAACCCAAGTCCTTCGAGAAAAAAACCACAAGGCCGAAACCTTGAGCAAGCTGGCATTATCAGAAATGAACGTGCAATCCCAGGGCCACCTGATGGTTGAAACCCTGAACAAATAAATCTTTGAGGAAGAGATAACGGTTATGATAGTGGAAGAAGAAAATTCATGGATAATGCCAATCATGGGCTATCTTCGAGATGGTACCCTCCCAAAAGACACCATCGAAGCAAGGAAAATTAGGCTAAAGGCCCCCAAGTATGTAATCCATGAGGATATGCTCTATCGACGAGGTCATCTGCAGCCACTCCTTCGATGGGTAGCCCCCCCTTCGATGGGTAACCCCCCCAATGAAGATGACTATCTAATCTTCCAGACACATGAGAGAGCGTGCTGTAGCTACCAGAGGGCTAGGTCGATAACCAAGAAACTTCTCTTGGCATGATATTACTAGCCCAAGGTGTTCGACAATGTTAAAAAGTACATCCAAGCCTGCCAATAGTGCCAGATGCATGCACGGATCACGCATGTCCCCCAAGAAGAAATGATGAATATAAACAATTATTGGCCATTTGATAAATGGGGCTAGAAGCCCTAGGACACTTTCGATACCTGATTGTAACCGTAGACTACTTCACAAAGTGGGTCGAGGCTGAAGCCTTAACCGATATAAGGGGAATGTTGTGATCGATTTTTACTGGGATAGCATCATCTACCGCTTTGAGATCGAACCATCATAACTGATAATGGTACCTAGTTCGTGAGTGACCATTTCAAAAGCTAGTGTAAAGAATACAAGATCCATCAGAAGGTTACCAGAATATACAACCCCCAAGCCAATGGGCAAATGGAGGTCTCGAACCGGACCATCGTCAATGCCATCAAATCAAGGCTTAGAGGGACAGGAGAGAATTGGATCAATGAATTACCCATAGTGTTTTGGTCGTACCGAACAACAGAATCTTCCTCTACAGATGAAACCCAGTATGGCCTAGTCTATAGCTCAGAGACTATAATTCCCACCGAGATACAGCTGCCTACCTTCCGAAGGTTTTCTACCAGCAATGAAAAATTGGAGGTTAATGATGAGCAGCTCCAGCTGGACCTAGACCTTCTCGAGGAGAAAAGAAAAAGGGAATCCTTCAATAAAGCCAGGGTGAAGGAAAAGATCAAAAGGTATCATGGCCGGAGGGTTAAAAAAATCTAGTTCTCCCCTGGGGGCCTCGTTATGAGGAGAAATGAAAAAAGGCAAAAGGGAGCCAGAAGGCAAACTGGGAAGGACCCTACCAAGTTATCGAAGCATACCCTAGAGCCAGCTACGTGCTAGAAACACCCAAAGGTGAGTCGATTCCTTGCAGATGGAATGTCTCAAACCTTATGAGGTACTATTCTCCTAAATCTCAGTAGACTTGGAAAGGCTAGGGAATAGCTTATCCAAAAATATCTATAGGCCAAGGAATACCTTGGAAATACTTGATGTAAGTAAATATAATTTCCAAACTTTTATTACTTATCTATTGGAGTGTGTTTCCTTTAAGTTTTCCAATTTACAGCAAGTAGTAGAACACACTATGAGTCGAGAAGGTAGAACCCCCTCACTCTCCTTATATAGGATAAAATCCTTACAAATACTTCGAAAAGCCTTCACAGCCCGTTAAGCTCTCGGGGTCAAAATCCCCTTTACACGAACGAATGCCCTAAGAAAAACCTTGGAAAAATTCTAAAGACCTCTACAGCCCGTCGAGCGCTCGGAATCAAAATCCCCTTCACGTGTACTAGTCTCCCAGGGATAAAACCAATGTAAATATTTGAAAAAGACTGCGCAGCCTGTTAAGCTCTCGGGGTCAAAATCCCCTTGACATATATGAGCGCCTAAGGGACAAAACCCTTATGAATATTCGAAGGACCGCCATGGCCTATCAAGCGCTCGGGGTCAAAATTCCCTTTACATACATAAGCGACTAAGGGTCAAAACCCTTATGAACATTTGAAGGCCTCCGCGGCCTACCGAGCGCTCGGGATCAAAATCCTCTACATAATACGAGCGCTTAAGGATTAAATTCTTATAAATAACCGAAAGGCCTCCGTGGCTTGGAAAACATTAAAGGATCAAGTTCCTTAGAAAAGAGAAGAGAAAAGAAGTTTAGGATATCTAACTATGGGCTAAGCCTCCCGAGAAGTATACAAGTACTACTTTAACAAGAAAAAGGTTATACGTTTAATACAAAAAATAGTGCCACAATGACTTACAAGTAAGGAGGTCAAGTCCTCTGCATACATTCGAGAAAAAAGTACAACATTATAATACAGAAAACAAGTATTTACTACTTGCACTAAAAAGCTAAGGGAGGAATAGTTCTTCCAAAGGGATGGAGGTGTTCTTCATAATCTAGGATTAAAAAGGGAAATCCTTAACCAGATTCGGTGTCTCCCCGTTTGGATCAACAGTCTCTTACACTTAGAAAGATCATGATGATCTTACTGCCAATTTTCTGGGCCTTTGAGACAGGGGAACGTCCTTAGGGTTTTCATCCTCCTCAGCTATCTTGATCGCTCTATTGGAAGAGCCACCTTGAATGTTTATCGGAGCACCCTCACGACTGGTGCTAGCCGAAGGGAGCCCTATTTGAGTTGGTAAAGATTTTGTACGTTTCTGATTGGCTTCCAAACTTAGGACCCGCACCTCCAGAGTAGAATTGGTTGGCTGAGCTAAGGGAATGGAAGATGCCCCCCTTCTTGGTTCACCGGAGGCCCCAAACGAGAAAACATAGAACCACTCCTTGTATGAGGTCCAGAAGAATGAGGACCCTGTGAGCTCAAAGTTGTACTTTTCTTTTTTCCCTTAGACTTCTTTTTCAGAGGGGATCAAGAACTCGAAGCCCTTTCTTCCTGCTCCTAATCTCCTTTAACCATCTGTCGGCTTCATTGTAAGCTTTGTCGTACTTAGGGTGTATATCAAGCTCTCTGCGTTTCATGATGTTGACTGTCTCCTGGAGGTATGCTTCAAAATCATCGATGAGAGTAGGAACCATTACACCAAGCCGAAGGCAGTAGGTCTGAATGCTATCTTCATAAGCCTTAAACATGCTTTGATGCTCTTTGGCATATTTTTCGAGCTTATCCCTTTCTTGATAAGTAACTAAGCACAATTTCTCGGTCTGGCTAACTGACTTTTCCAAGTTATCAACCCGAGCTTGAAGCTCTCGGCTTGTCCTATTCCATCTCTCGAGCTCATAGGTAGTCTCTTGAATAGCATCACGAAGAGAGTTAGTATCTTCCAAGTGATTCAGCACCTCATGATGGTAATGAACTATGGTCGTGTGGGTGCGCAAACAGGATGCCTCCCTGGATGATTAAAATGCCTTAGTTGTGCTCATACATTCTTGAATGAACTAAAGCTCGCTTTAGTGGTCATCCCGGTATGAAGCTGGTTGTGCCATTCGAGGAAGAGTTTGTCGTCGTTAGCTAGCCTATTTCTAGCAGTGGTTAAGAAATCTTTCTCTTCTTCAAGCCAACTTAAATCATCGAGCAGACCCCTCTGCATCCCATGCCGGCCACTCTTTCTTAATTCTAACTCCTCCTTAGCAGCCCATAGTTCATCTTCGAGGTGGAGAGATCAACACTAGTACCGCCCAGTGGCCATTTGATTTTCCCATAACAATTTTTTTATTTCATGATACCACTTCTTCATCACTTGGAAGAAGAAGTTAAAGATGGACCCACTTTGAGAATAAGAAGGCGGTAGGAAACCAGAGAAAACTCTAAAAAAATTTTGAAGAACACATAAATAAGAAAGAAGATTTTCATTAATAATAATAAGCTCGAAAACGTAGATAGTACAAAAATATGTCTAGATTTTATTTCTAAAGAAGTTTATACATTTTCGCCTATGCTACGCTCTGACTGCTCTGGCTGGGTGGCACTCGAGATGGAAGGCTTGAGCTTTGTCCTCAGACGAGTTAAGGGGTCCAGCTCACTCCACTCCTTATTTTCGTCCACCTTAAGCTTGCGAATTTCCTCCGCGGTGAAAAACAAGCTGGATGCTTTCAAATGATCGAGCAGTGGAAGCTCGATGCCATCATCCTAAATAGCCTTCCAAAAAATATGATCTAAATAGGAGGGTCGGATATTGTTCTTATGAACATCCAGTATAGTGGCATATTTAGCCGACAGTTCCTTGCTGAGGTGGGTGGCGAGGCTGTTCCGAGCAAGTCCCTTGCATGTCCCGGACAATGAAGAGAAGAATCCTCAGAACCCTTAGGTCTTCACGAGCTTGTTGGTGCATGCTTCGAGCAAGGAATCTTGCCATTCAGCAGAGCAAAGATTTTCCAGCCTCGTGTTCTTGCTGGTCAGGGATTCAATGGGCTTCTCCATCGCAGGCAATTTCTCTGGAAGCCCCCTCAGTTCTTCCTCATGGTCGAAAGCGAACTTCTAGAGATTTTCATGGAGCTCACTTACTTCAGTCATGTGTGGCCCCTCCTTGGTCAAGGCCTTTTTTTCTTGGTGCACCATTTCTAAGAAACTCGGAGGATGGAATCTAGGGTGCCCACAATGGTAGCTACCCCGAGAATTCTTTGAGCGAAGGGTCAACTGATCCCAAAGGAATGAGGCTACCCTCCATTGGGTTGAGCTTGGCTCAAGAGTCAGCGTAAGACTCGAAGAAGGCCCCATCATTTGTTTTCTACCTCTGGGGGTGAGGTTGTAGGATGAAGAACCCTTAAGGTTTCTCTTAGCCCTAAGCACTGGGCCATGAGCCTCCGAGGGATTCTGAGGAGCTGGAGGGGACGTTCGGATAGCCTTTTCATTAAAAATAACCTCGTCCTCTTCCTCGTAACCGAAGAACTCTAGGAAGAACCCACTGAGAAAAAAGAAGAAGAAAAGTGAGTAAAAAAACACAAAATAAAAAATAAAACAAAAAATAAGGTGCCACAAACACCTTCGTGCACTGGGGGGTCCTTTAGCAGAGGTCTCCGTGACCTCAGTAGCCCCCTGACCCCCATGGGCTTAGCCTACAAAATGAGCTCTAAGAATTTCTAAGAGCCAGTACACTTTACCTTTTTGGCCTCTTCGGAATTCGAATGGGCCCCCCTTTCACCCTTTTTGGGCTTTCTACTCTTGCCCTCCTTCTTCTTCTTGGAGAAGTGGGACTTCCCTCCTTCTTATTGGAGGAGTGGGCCTTCTAAGAGATGGAAGGGGAGAGGCTGAATTAGAACAGGGTCTTGGCCGTAAACCCACTTTTCATAAACCTCTTACGGCCAAATGTACATGACACGTTCTTCCCGTAAATAGAAGAAATGTCTAGAGACTCACCCAACAACTTGTCCCTGTCTGCAACCACACCCTTTGGAGTAGAATAATTGTAAGTGTTCTCAAACTTGGGCATTGAATTCCACTACGAGACATAATAGCACCTGGCCTCACTATCAAAAGTGTAAATTGGAGATTTGTGCAAATTTCAGCAATTCAATGAGATTTTAATTAGATGGTTCAAAAATCTATTTCTAAGAGTAAGGATTCCCGTAATCTCTATATCCCCATGAAAAACATCTTTGCTACGGGAAAGGTAGTAAAGGAACCTAAACAGTTCACAACAGGGGGTGATTCCTAAGTTGTGGCACTGGGTCATGAATCCCATAACATAAAGTATGACATTCAAATAGAGTTGGGCTAAATTAATTTGGTATTCCTCGAGAAGCCGAGAGAGGATAGGGAGAAGGGGAAAGAAAATCCCGAACCTAAAATGGCATTCATAAAAGCACACCTCTTTGATCTAAGGGTCTTAGGGGTTTCGTCATCTCGAATGACCTCCAATCTTAAATCCTTGGGAACCCTAACCGCGGACGGGAGGGTAGATAGCGGGTGGGAAATATCTATGGGAATAGGCTGGAGGCTCTCAACCATGGGAGTTAATATATTCTAAAAAATAAAACATTGGCCCTCCTCGTCCCTTTGGATAACTACCTCTCTCGGAACCCTGTCCCTCAAAGAGACCCACTTCCGGCGGTAACCCTGAGGTGGCGACGGATAACTAACTGAGGTCTCTCTATCCTTCCTACCGGATGAAATGGAACTGGTGGTGAAAGAAGAAATGGCACCACAACTTTGAAGGCGGGAGTTTTCAACTCCGCTAGTGGAAAGAACCCCCAAAGTTTGTTTGTGACATTGGGAAAATTTAAAAAGAAGAAGGATAAGTAAAGGGGAAGGGGGGGACTCTGGATGGTAATGTTTTCTTAAAACAGCGGGAGATCTAGAGGAAGAAAGGAGAAGAAAGCTTGTAGAAGATTTGGGTGAAAAGTGATTAGACCCTCGGAGGCGGCTTATATAGAAGAAAGTAATGATTGCCTTGGGGCCATCAAAAAGTATGTAAGAACATAGGTTAATAGGTCGTGTGGGTGAAAGATTCCTGTAATTATTGGGAAAAGTTGGGCGCATGGAATCCAGTATGGACATCACGCGCACGGAGGCGTGAGCGAGCCTCACGCCACTTGCACCCTTTCCACTTATCTTTCCAAAGCCCCTCATAAATATGAAGTCGAGGTCTCCCTGTTCCTTGCTTTTGAGACCCTTAGGCCCCGTATAAATAAATGGATTCGAAGGTAGACTCGTGAACCTGGGGCCATAATTGAAAGTAGAAATCTGAGGATCGAGCCCTCAACAAATAAATCTATTCGAAGATCAGATCCAAATCCTATTCAAAGGATCCCAAATCGACCCCGGGGATGAACCCCTGGACCCAAAAAGGGCTAAAAAATTGCAACCTGTGTCCAACGATGAGTTCGATACAACCATATGGAAGGTTGGATAAAAAAACTTGTTCGGGGAGAGGTCGAATCCAAGAAACATGGAATGAAATAGAGGGCCAAACACTCAAATTTCTAGGGGCTTATTAATAATATGTAATTCCTACTAGGCCCAAGTGCCTAGCCTAGCCGATCCAAGTAGTTTCATTTTACCCTTTATATAATATCCTTTGGGTAAAAACCATTGGGTCAGCCCAAGGAAGATCTCTAGTACTTGCATTACAAGCAAACAAAACAGTTTCCCTACTTGACAATTTATATAAAAGAGAGAGGTAACACTGTATACTCACCTATTCATTTTTAATTCTAATTACACTTTCTGACGTGATCGTCGGAGACTCTTCCTCCCAGAAAACTCCGGGGACTTTTTCTTACAAATTCTAGTTGAAGCAGTGGCGCACATGGTGGCAGCGATTTTGGACACATCGGTGATTAGCTTAAAACCTTTTGGCATTGCAAAATTTTGCAGCTTTTTCACCCGGAGGGAGTGTTTTACCTCATCCTCGACATCATAGTTCGTAGCTTTGTCCTGGTTTTTAAGGCACTATTTTGGGGGTTTCTTTTCTATTCTGCACTCATTCCCTAGTTCCAGGGATGGGATATAGTTATTCTTTGATCCCCTATTGGTGTCGACGAAGTGCATGTAAATTTTATCCTTATTTGCTTCAAGAAAATATTTAAAACCCAATGTTTCCTTGTCTTCCTGAGGGGATTGCACTTCTATATCATCTCTATATTCTCGAACTTCTTTGACTGCAACAGTTCCTATCCATCTAGATGGTGGGATTATTAATGGAAGTGTTATCCTTACCATGCTCTCAAGTTTGCTCGTCTTTCTTCTGGTCCTTTACACCATAACTTAAAGAAAACAATGAAGACTAAAGAGTTCCCATAAATGGAGCCACTATTGCAGTGAGTTCTCTTTAAGTGGTGATGGAAACTCCAGGTGGTGGCTGACTATAGACGCTTTTGCCTTTTCGTCCTTGACACCATAACTTAAAGAAAACAATGAAGACTAAAGAGTTCCCACAAATGGAGCCACTATTTTGGTGAGTTCTCTTTAAGTGGTGGTGGAAACTAAACGCGTGACTGGCTAAAGATGGCTTTTCTCTGCAAGAATATATTGGATTGGATATGGGATGAAAGCTCTGATACTTAAGTTAGTAACTAAGTAATTGTGTGTAATATTTTAGGTTTCTAGATCTTATTTCCTCAATCCTTTGGCTATGTATAAGCTTTCTCACCCAACATTATCGGGGTGTTACCTATCATACATGATGTGCTGATCATGGCTATAATCGTTGATGTATGACTCTTCTAAGCACATGTGTTGTCGGCCACATTCTTCTTTTTGTGGGGTGAGTGGTAGCCAAGTGAATGGATGTGGTTGAATACTTCTTTGTATTGATAACGTGCACTATGTAAAGTGGTTGTTGATTGTTGTTCACTCTTCCCTTATACATGCACTTCGTTGAGCCCTGTGTGAGTTGGACCTATTTTTTAGGCCGCATATATTCCAGGGTGAACATTAATCATAATTCATGAGCATGGAATCCATAGTTTATAATTTCAATACATATTGTTAAGCTTTCAATTTTGCTTTGAATGTCCGATACCAAAACGATTGCAATGCACGGTGGTTATAACCAACTTCCGTGTTTAGGCTAAGTGAATGGTGGTTTTTTTAGTGGAAAATATGTATATTAGGATCAAACCAACTTAAACATTTTAAGGCTATCCCTCAGTCTCTTTACAGCCCAAAATCTTTACATTACATCCCATTTACATTTTCTAAATAAAGAAAAGACACTACACATCTATTAGCTTAAGCTATGTTTTTCCTCTATCATTTCTTTTCATTTTTCATCCATCCTCCATTTACATTCGGATTCTATTTGAATTGCAGTAGTCTCCACTTTTTGCTCTTCATTCCTGAATATTCTCATATTCCTTTCATTCCAGATTCTATATAGATTTATGGTCATGATCATCATCTTCCTTACATGTTTCCTCCTCGCTGCCATAAGTTCAGTTTTTCTTAGCTTCCTCATGTTCCATGGTTCTATCACTCCCACCTTCCTCAATATTTCTTTTGTAAACTTGCACCTTGTGAACAAATGTCCAACATCTTCTTCCTCTTCTTCACATAGTTTACACCTTTGTTGTTCTTTCAATACTCCATGAACTTTAATCCTCTCTACTGTGGGTAGATTCTTCTTCAGCAACATTCTCATAAAGAACTTGTGTTTAGGTAATAGTTTTTTTAAACCAAACCACTTTAGCAAATGGATAATTTATTCATTCTCCTGTCATCATGTCATAAAATTCCCTTATTTTCAGTTTACCTTTCTTATTAGTGCAGTTCTTCATCTCATTTAGATACCTGTCTTCAGTTTCACATTGTTTTCGATGCCCAGCTGCTGTTTTCTGAATACTTATATTTCTCCGGTTCCACATTTTTCAGGTAGTATTCTTGGATCCATTTTACCCATAGTAAGTCCTTCTTAGACAGTAAATCCCATATATGCTTACAAATTGCTACTTTTTTCCAAACAGATGGATCTTTTATCCCCATTACTCTCAGCTTCTTACTTCTGCATAGAGCAAACCATACTGCTGGTGTGTATCCTCTACTTCCTTCATCTCTCTCTCATAGAAATAATCTACAAATGAAAACTATTATTTCATGAATACTCTCAGGAATGTTCAGAATACTTGCCCAATAATCTGCTATGCTTAGTAGGACAGTGTTGATTAACTAAACCTTCCCAGCATAAGATAGCCTCTCAGAGTTCTAGTTTCAAGCCTTTTTCTTATCTTTTCCAGCAGCTATTCACGGTCCCCTTTGTTCCATTTTGTTTGTGACAAAGGCAATCCCAGATAGTCCATAGGCAAATCCCCCTTTTAACACTTAACATATCAGCCAAAATTTTCTTCTCCCTTTCATCCATTCTGGAAATATATATATATAAATATATATATATTTGGCTTTTGTTCACTAACTTACAAACCAGAGACCTGCATGAATTCATCCAGTCCTCTTTTAACACCCTCCATGGATTTTCTGTTAGCTCCACTGAAGATTAGTAAGTCATCTGCAAATATATAGTATGAATTCCCACTCTATTACATCTTTGGTTATAGTATATTTCCCCAACCTTATACTGTTTTGCCATTAGTCTAGAAAAGTATTACATGCTCAAGATAAATAGTAGTGGTGAAAGGGAATCTCCCTGCTTCACTCCCTTTTTCGCTTAAAAAATTTCAGACCTCCTACCATTTACAGCAATACAGAACTGAGACTTCATTGTGGTTCTTTCAATCCAATCCACCATCTGATCAGGGAATCTTATAATGAATTAGGTGAAACTGTTAAGATTCCCTTATCAGATGGTGGATTGGATTGAAAGAACCAAAAGCTTTACTTATATCCACCTTCACTACACAACTAGCTTTCATGCTTTCTGAATTATACTTATGCAGCAGTTCCTGGGTTAACAAAATGTTATGTGCAATATGTCTTCCCTTGAAAAATGCACTCTGATTTTGGCTTATCACATATGGTAGCTTTTCACTAATTCTATTGCAAATTACTCTAGTTATGACTTTATAAATCACTGAGTAGCATGAAATTTGTCTAAAGTCAGAAGTTACCTGTGGATTGGGCACTTTAGGGATTAAGGTTAGCACAACCTTATTTAGTTCTTCTGGCATTTGTTCTCCATTAAAGAAATTCTTCACAGCTTCTACCACAATTCTTCATGTGATACTCCATGTAGTTTTGAAAAACCTGCTTGTGTATCCATCTGCTCTAGGACTCTTGCTAGCATTTATACTCCATAATGCTTTCTTGATCTCTTCTTCTGTCAATGGGGTTATCATTTCTGCTTGATGTTTTACTGTCAGCACTCCTCCCAACTCTATTAGGCTCTTGTCAAGTTTGGGTGTATTTCCACTTTCTCCCAGATGTCTCTGAAAATGGATAAACAGGTATTTTTCTATCTCCTCCTGATCAGACCTGAGTTCTCCTTCAATGACCAGACTGACAATATTGTTTTTATACTACCTATTTTTCATTGCAGCATAGAAAATACTGGTGGGCTTATCCCCTTCTCAAAGCCATTGTACCTTTGCCTTTTTCTATAAAAATCAATACTCAACTTACTCTATCATTTCCATTTCTTTTCTGGATTTCTCCTCTTCTATCTGTTTCCTCACATTTCCCCGTTCTTTATTTAATATGTTCTGAGCTTCCATCCACTTCTCCTTGGCCTTAATTTCTTTCATTCCAAATCCAGAGAATTCCCTTTTGTTTAGTTTCTGCAAAGACCCTTCCAAGATCTTCAGTTTTTCTACTAGGTCTTTTAATGTCTTGGTTTACTTATATCCCCACACTCTTCTAACCATTTTAGTGAAGCAGTGAGACAATTCCCAGATATAAAAGTATTTAAAACTCCTAATCACCTTAACTTCATTCTCCTGCTAGTTTAGGAGTAAAGGGAAGTGATCAGAAGTCATTTCTGCCATCACTTCACAATAAGCCTCATTGTTTTCTTCAATCCATTTCGGGTTCACTAAGCATCTGTCTAACTCGCTTTGAACCCTTTCCCCTCTCTTCCTCCAATTGCTCCATGTGAAGTTTTTCCTGGGATTCTTGAGTTCTTGAATTGTGGGGTTAAAAGTAGACAAATTATCCTTTACTTTGAAATGATTTCCAAAATCATGAAGTAGACTCTTGTGATGTTATTAAGGATTTAGTAAGGATAGATGGATGTGATGATGTTGAATTCGTTGTCAT
>JAULKJ010248566.1:0-13574 GCA_032355405.1 Rubia balearica
GAGGTTTTGCAAATTTCTTAGGTGAGATGGACCTGCCATTGTATCCAGGTTGCAATAAGAAAGATACAGTGATGTCATGTTTAATAAAATTGTTTAATATGAAAGGTGTTGATTCGTGGAGTGACACTAGCATGAATAAGTTGCTAAAGTTCTTGAATGAAAAACTTTCATCCGGTAACAAGTTACCGAAGAACCTTTACAAAGCAAGAGAATACTTTGTCCGATGGGAATAGAGTATGAAAACATACATGCGTGTCCCAACAATTGTGTTTTATACTGGGTTGAGTGGGAGAGGAAAGTGGTTTTCCCCGTATGCCATGTGACACGCTACAAGAAAAGGAGAAATGCGGTTGTCGATGGAGATGCTGTCGTAAAGTTAAGAAAATGGGTTCATGCGATATGCATGTGGTATCTTCCAATTATTCTGAGGTTGAAAAGGTTGTTCAAGAACGTCAATGATGCAAATAACATGACGTGGTACGCAGGAATGTGTTCTCTTGACGATGGTGTGATTCAACATCCAGTTGATGCCGATTAGTGGAAGAGATTGGATAAGAGGTATCCAGATTTGGCAAGTGAGCCAAGGAACTTGAGGATGACTTTTATAGCTGATGGAATGAACCATTTAGCAACATGTCCTTTAGGCACAGTTCATGGCCAGTAATGCTAACCATATATAACCTTCCACCATATATATGTATGAAAAGGAAATATGTGTTGATGATTTTTTGAATTCTGGACTGAAACATCCTGGAAATAACATCAATACGTATCTGGAACCTTTGATAGAAGATTTGAAGGTTCTATGGGCCGACAGTGTCGAAGTGTTTGATGGTTTTAGGGGATCAAAGTACAATTTGAAGGCAATGTTTTTTGTACCATAAATGATTTTTCCACGTACGGAAACCTTCCGAGTTATGTGGTAAAGGGTCACAAGGAGTGTCATGTGCGCGAAGAGTCCACAGATTACCAACAGCTGAAGAATGGTAGCAAGACAGTATATTTGGGTCACTAAAAATTCCTCTCGATGAAGCACAAATTGCGTGAGGACACAGTTCAATTTGTTGGTGGGGAGGAGGTTAGAAAGGTGCCAAGACCATTGAAGGGGGTTGTCATCAACAACAAGGTGAAAATATTAAATGTTGTTCTTTGGAAAAGATGAAGAAAGTGGGTACAGTGCCTGATGGACCTTGGAAGAAAAGGTTGGTTTTCTTTTATTTACCTTATTGGGAGTATTATGAGGTTCGACATTGTTGGGTTGTAATGCACATTGAGAAGAATGTGTGTGATATTTTGACTGGTACCCTACTCAACATTCCTGAGAAGACAAAGGACGACTTGAATGCGCGGAAGAATTTGTTGGAGCTTGGGATTTGGTCGGACCTAGCCCTGGAGGTTAGAGGAAAGCAAATGTACCTCCCTTCTACCCCATACAATCTGTCAGTGGATGAATGGAGATTGGTTTGCGAGTGTATCCGATGAATGAAGGTACCATTCAGATGCTCTTCTAATGTTAGTCGCTTTGTGAATGATGATTTGCATATAAACGCCTTGAAATCACATGATTGTCACGTTCCCATGCAACAATTGTTGTTCGTTGCCATCCATGGTGTAATGGAGGACGATGTGCGATTATAGCATTATGCGGTTGTGTTTCTTCTTCAACTCCATTTGTTAGAAGAATATAATAAAGAAAGTGCTTAATGTGTTGGAACGAGAGGGGGTTTTAGTCTTATGTCAGTTAGAGAAGTATTTTCCTCCATCCTTCTTTGACATCATGGCTCATCTAGTCATTCATTTGGTTTAGAAAATTTGATTACGAGGACATGTGGGAATGCATTGAATCTTCCTTTTTGAGCGCCACATTAGTGTTTTCAAAGGTTACGTTCACAATCGTGGCCGACCGAATATGAGTATCGTGCAAAGGTACGTGACCGAGAAGATCATTGAATGCTATACTTTGAACTTAGCTGGTAAGAAATTGGTTGAATTCCCTGAACAAGAACACTTTGGTAGGAAGAATGGGGTTGCACGTTCGAAAGGTACACTTCTTACACCCTTCAATGCTGAGTTGATGACAGTTCACCTTTATATTTTACGGAATTCTAGCGAGACTGCATTCTATGTTCAAGAGCTCATGTCATATTTACATGCACTATATCCGGAATGGCATTCAAACAAAATACAGCTAGAGCATTCTTCCACATTTGTGAATTGGTTTTATAATCGGTGCAATGTGGACCACATGCCTAGTAAACTTCGAGCATTTGCAAGAAGGTCAAACTGAACAATCAGAAGATACCTAGGGTATGATATTAATGGTTTTAATTTTGCAACCTTTAAGAAGGACAACAAGAGCACGACACTATTCAGTTAAGTTTACATTGAATCTGAATCAATGTGGCAGCCTAGCAAGAAAGATAAAAATCTGATTGTTGCAGTGATGGCCTTTTACGGGGTGATTGAGGAGATTTGGGAGTTAGACTATGTTGATTTCAAAGTTATGGTATGCAAGTGTCGGTGGTTTGATAATAGAGGCGGGGTTCATATGGAGAAACTCATGGGTTTAACATTGATGATCCTTACCCGAATTGGGTTTGAGGATGACCAAATCATTTTAGCTGCCTAGGCACTCAAGGTTATTTATGTCCGGGATCCTAGCAACGAGAAGCTGCATGTCGCCCTACATGGGAAGAAGTTCTACTTCGAAAAGGAGATTGATCGGCCCATTCGAGCAGAATGTCCTGAGTTCCCAAATGTATTTCCAAGTTTTGGAGGATGTGGGTGGAGTTTTAGTAGGTAAATGGTCACATGGAGATGGATTGTGGGTTGATGAGAACGGTAAAATTGTGGAGGGTGATGTTGTCTTGAAAAGGAAAACATAGGTGCATCTTATCACCGTCTCGTCAGTGTCCTATCTATTCAACATATTGATATTAATATATGAATTTGTGTTTGGTTGTAGTGTCTCATGTTTCTATTTTCTCCTTCATTATATATTGTTTTAAAAAGAGTGAACATGAAAACTCGCACCGATAATAGGATCCACAACCAGTGCTGGAAAACAAAGTGTGTTCTCTGTTTCATCAAAGGCACCAGTATTTGGTATAACTAGCACCGATTTTAGTACCGGTGCTATGTACTTAGAAAATATTTTCAAACTTTGGTCTCGGGTTGGAAAAATAAAATGAATTGATTTAAAGTAGCGCCATGCAGCTGCCTCAGTCTAGATAGGCACGGGTATTTGTCCTTCCAACACCGGTTTTAATACCAATGCTACGTACGTTGAAAATATTTTTAAACTTAGGCCTCGGGTTGGAAAAACAATCAAATAAAGTTATTTAAAGCAGCATTAGGAAGCTACCTTAACCTAAATAGGCACCAGTATTGGTACCAGTGCTATGTAATTAGAAAATATTTTTAACCTTTGGTCTCGGGTTGGAAATATTAGAAAAGTATATAGTACCGGTGCTATAGACTTAGCCAAATTTTTACACCATACCTCTCTATCCAAAATTTTGTTTTAAAAGTTCATTTACATCAGCCTTGAACAGCTACTTTAATGATATTAAGCCCCGTTTAAAAAAAACAACACCAGTTAATTAACGAGTGCTCCATAGTTAGAAACTTTTTTACACCTTTCCTATCTATTTGGGGGGGGGGGGGATTTTAGTAGCTTCACGCAACTGCCTTAACCTAAATAGGCACCGGTATTATACTAGTGTTGTGTATTTAGAATATAGTAAAATTGAAGTAGGCACCAGTTTGTCTGATTTAAGTACCAATGCTGGCTCTGCGTATATAAAATGCGGGCGATCGTTTCGCATATTGTTCGTGGTTTCTCTTTCAAACAACTTCCAAACGGTTTCTCCTCCTTCAATCTGATTTATACCCACATTCTCCACTACCATAACTCCTCATTCAACCTCCCTTTCTCCACTTCCTCAAATGCACCTTATATAACAACCCCAAAAACCCTCCTTTTTGTATCTTGGAAGCACATTTCTCCATTTTCTCCACTTGGCACCGGCGGAGTTGCATTCCTCCCGGTTACAAATACGAATTCTTTAAATGTACTTCCTTCATTGCTAGATTTTTTATTGTGTACATTTTTAATTCCTTTATATTGAATGAAATGGGTATGAAATCGTATGTGTTTGATGAAATGTATGAATGGAGATTTTTTAATGATAAGTTGTTTAGGGTTGTACCCATCACAATTACCATGGCCAACATGTTGTTCATGATTTATGAGATATATTTAGTTGTGTAATATGAATTATTTGTTCTAAATTGTATAAGATATAGTTCATTGTGTGATATGAAGTATTTTTTCTAAAATGTATGAGATATAGTTCGTTGTGTGATGTTGAAATGTTTGTTCTAAAATGTATGAGATATGGTTCATTGTGCTGTTTGTTGACCATAATCGCATGAGTAGGATCAATTTTGTAGATCTTGGAAAGGTTTTGGTCCACAAATGGCACTAATTTCTTTGGTTGGTGCGCAGTTGTCATAAATTACATATCATGATTGTAATGATATTGTGTAATATAAAGTGTTTGTTATGACCTTGTATAAATTGATATAAATTGATGTATTCAATATCAATATGCACCGATCTTATCGTTGGTCATTGATGTTGGTTTGTTTTTTGTTTTTGTTTTTTTTGCAATTTTATGTTGGTTATCTATAAACATATCTATTTGAATTTCATATGTAGATGCCTCATAAATCCAAAATGGTGGCCGGAAAAAGGAAGTTAACCGGCCCTCCACCCAAAAAACCAAGTGTAGAGAACCAAGAACTTGCTTTTGAAGGCTAACAAGAGGATGTTTCACTGGTGGTACCCCTGAAAATTCAATTTGAGGAAGAGGCAGCGGGTGCAACATATGCTCCCGGCGAGAGTGCTCCGGAAGAGAACGAGGAAGATAGTGAGGACAACCACCCCTTCACGATTTGATGAATGGTGACCTTACCAAGGCTGGAAAGCTTCAGGGGACAGTATTCAACAAGTTTGAGACTTTCACTTAGTGTAGGGAACGAGTGATGGCTATGTGCCAGTCAGTCATGTTAGTAAAGGAAAGGAACCTTGTCCCTTTCGCTTTCTAGGAAGTTGATGGTGAGATAGTATGTGTAAAAAAAATTGGAGTGCCTGGACCGCATATTAAAACTACACATTTTAGAGGCGGGTTAGATTTGGTACATGGATACACCGGCCTAACGTCCCGTTAGATGTGAAGGAGGAGGCGTGGAAAGACATAAAGGTAAAAAATAATATCATACTATTTAATATATATAAATTCATAATTGTTACTATGGAACTATATATTCTTGCTCTTAAACTATGTATTGTGTAATTTTCCATCGCATGCAAGTCTCAAGTTTGAAACGAAAATGACTGAAGAGCAATGGAGGAGGTTGAGGAAGAATGTGGTCGGTAAGCCTGCAGATGCAAATCGTAACTGGAAGTCCAAGGTGGCGAACAAGTACATACATTACATACCGAGCAGCAAAGTTCCAAAGTATAAGCCATGGGAAAATTATAGGTGGATGGATAAGGAGGAGTGGAAGAAATTCTGGGTACACAGAAAGACGAGGAAATGATGGCAAGTAAAGTTCTTATATGATTGCAAAAATAATATTTCAATATTTATCGACTAATTCATTGTGTTAATAACTAATTATTTTTTTCATTTGGTTTTCAGGAAAAAAAAGACAGAGGGAAAGTTCCCAATCAAAGGAAAATAAATTCACTCACCACACCGGACCAAAGGTCAACAGGGCTACAAAGGAGAAGTTGATCGAGCAGCTAAAAGAGAAGGAGAGAAAGAAGATGTGGTACCAGGGACACACAGAAGAAGAGATCAAGCAGGAGATCAGTTCCGAGAATTTCAAGGCAGACAGATCGCTGGTCTACCTGGAGTCAAACAAGGGAAACAAAAATTACTATGCAAAGTCAAAGCCATAGTAGAGAATATTGTATGTATCCAATTCATTTAAAGTTATATATTTAAGTAAATGGTTGTTTTCATTATTAACACAATAATATACACCACAGTTGAGGATGAATGAGGAAAAAATAGAAGGGAACCCTACAGTTGGGACCGGGTGAGGACATTGTGATAAGAGCCACCGGGAAGAGGGATCACTAGGGTCGCTACAACGGTATCCAATCTCGACTGCCAGCAACTGTTGCTATCCCAGGCATAGCAAGAAGCAAGTGCAGCAGGAGCTCATAGTCCCAAAAGAAGAAGGCCAAGAAACTCACCACAGATCAGCCGGTTGTCAAGGCGATGGTCGCTTATCTTGACCAGTTGGTCAAGGGAATAGTTGTAACGGGCGGAGGAAATATTCCTGAAGACCTTGAGGACCCGAAGAGTTTATCCACTAGTCTATCATTGAGAATGCCTTGGTAGGTGTATCCACTAGTCTTAGCGGAACAAGCCAAGATACCCCCATCGACGGAGAAGAAGATGAGGAGGTAAATATGCATTACAACCAGAAATTTTTTAGACTTACTAAATCATCACTCTGTGTAAAAGGATGGTGAGTCGGTCACCTTGTTCATCAAGAGCTTAGAGGGACAGAGGGTAAGGGTTGACAAAGCATGCCTCTAGAAATCTAGGCATCCCGAGAGGTCACCTTGTCAAGTAGCTCGCATCCGTGTGTGTGAGCCAATCTACCATTCAAGAGTTGGATTTTTGTCTTCCAACCACCATTTCAATGACATGGTAGAGGTTTTGGGGAGTGTGGTAGACTAGTCGATATCTTTGGTCGGACTTGGAGATGATCCCCAGCCAGAGGACTTTGAAGGCGGTCTGCCCCGGAACGATGAATTTTATTGCCTTAATGTCAGCGAAATGAGGTAATGAGTACAAATAATTACCACATCTATTACAGGTTAATTTTAGATTACGATTCGTTCAACTTCTAATATTTTTCTTTACAGGCGTCAACTCCAAAATTGTCTGGATCAAGCAGCTCCATTTGTCCATCGAAGCAACAATTTCTGCATGAAAGGCCACTTAAACTGGTACTTCTCGATAGCATCTATGTTTTACCTTATTTAGCCTAATTTTCATGCCAATAATTAATTTCAGATTAACAACAAGCACCCGTTCAAGGCATATCCCAACATAGGGAAATACATCAAATACTGCAATGAGCTTGTGAAGAGCATGCAAGCATGGGAAAGGTGGTCTTGTTTTAGGAGTTTTGACCTTCAAATTTTGGCACAAAACATCAGAGTGGATTGCTTATCGAGGATATGGCAGAGTTCGGAAAAAAACTTGGCAACTTCAGAGCGTCGGCTTGGCTAGCGAACTCACACATATGTGTGGATTGGGTAAGGTTTAATTTTTCACACAAACTGTATTTATTCATACGCTAATTTGTTTAATAAATTAACAAATGCTATTCGTGAAGGAACCTCTAGGACCAAGTCTTCGAAACCAACAATGGCCGCATTCAGTTTGTTCCGTGTTGCACGGGAAGCTATGCCTCGGAAATCAAGGCTACAAAAGTTGAAGGTCGTGCTAAAGCCATTTTGGATACCATACTTGTTACTGACGCCGAGATTCATGTGGTGCCATATATTTAAATTTAAGTCACACTTTTCAATTTTTCTCAATTATGAAAAAATAATCAACGCTAACAAATTCATTCATGTTCTACTTTCTTTTCAGCACAGCGATCATTAGTACTTAATAATACTCATCCGCCCTAGTACGGATGAAGTTCTTACCCTTGACTCGATGACTAGAGGAATCGAACCCCCACGACATTAATGAAAACAAATTCATTTCCAGGTACTTTCATTCCTTTCATCGTACTAATTTTAACATCTATAAGTGTGAGTTACCTAACCATTAAAAGTTCAACATTACCTTGATAGATGTCAATATCAAAGGGAGAAGAAGAAGATAGAACCGTCTCCAGATTACACCTGGAAAATCTTAAACATTGATGTAAGTCATTCAATCCAAGAGTCTCTTCATTTCCAACATTATTTAATACAATTACAGTTAACTCGATTTTTTCATTTGCAGTACTGACTTTAGGAGAGTGGTTGGGAAGGCGGGTACTACGTCCTCTTGTTCATGGATAAACTTGTGCTCAAGACTACCTCTACATATATTCTAGAGTTACGTCGACAAAGTACAAATTGAACATTTGTTTTTCTTACTTAATAAATACTTTCACGTAATTAATCATCGGGTTGTTTTGTACGCAACAGATATTTCCCCTGAAAAAAAGAGCATACAGTGGCAAGGAGATAGCAGCTGTAGCCAAGAGATGGTGTCGGGGTTGGGTGGACGTATATTCCAAACATTGCAAGACTTCTATGGACCTCATGTGTAAATAGGAGGATAAAAAATTGATTTCATACAAATTTACTTGTTTTAGAAATTTTTCTTATGGATGGATTATGTTTTTAGACTTGTTTGGTTTTTAACTTATTCATTTCTTCTTGGTTAGCATTAATCTTGTTTTTTATTCTGTGTTTTTGGCTGTTTTGAGTTGCTTCTGTGATATTTCCACGGATTTCGACCAGGGATGGGCCAGGAAAATTTAAAACAGGGCATTGCAAATGAAAAAAACTAGTACCAATTTTTCAAATAATGAACCGTTGCTGTAAAAATGAGCACCACTAAAGTTTTAATGCCGGTGCTGGAAAATTTAGATCCTTATAAGTCCAAGCACCGGCAATTCATTTCTATACCGGTGCTGCAATATGTAGACCCTTCTAATATGAAGCACTGGCATTTCTTTTTTACACCGGTGTTTGACTGGAACCGATGCTAAAAAATAATGGCACTGGACATCATTATCATGATTGGTCTAACTGTTAATCGGTCTAACCGAAGACGTTATCATGGTTGTATCATGCTATCACTATTTTTTTTTCAAACTAAGACTAGTGTATTATTACAATTTTCGTATAATTTTAAATTAAATTATGAAATAAAACATTACGCAATTAATTATGATGCGTAACTATACCGGACTGAAAGAATGTGTCATTATCATTGACAGTTCGGTGCCTAAACCAATTTAGCACTCAAAAAACTCTGATTGGGAGGTGTTTGAATAAGAATCGCTTGTGCTTTAAAAATAGTAAGTGCGTCATCAATCCCTGAGTCATTTTCAGCTCTGTACAATTAGTAGACAAACAGCTTTTATTAATCTGTGTTTATAACTGTGATTTGATACCTAATTATGCTGGCAATACCATCACATCGCCAGTTGCTAATGATGCCATAAATGATTAATTCCTACACATTGACTAGCTTTTTATTGTCTTTTGTTTTTCAAATTTACCTTTCCCTTTCTTTTTTTTACTTTGCTGACTTGGAATTAGAAGTAAAGAATTCAAGAAAACCAGTTCACTGAGACTTAAGAGATTGAAAATATGAACAAAGAGTGATTTAGAAACACAATGATTTCAAGGGTTTACATGCCTGTATAACTGAAGTGGGATCAATGATAACCCTGCCTTTAAGCTATAATTGTTCCTTTTTAAATACTAATTAGCGGCAGCAAATCTTCTTTTGATTTTTCACAGCTTAATTAAAACTTCTGTTGCACTGCTCTGATACGTTCTAAAAGATACCATGATTAGTTTGTTTGATGATCATTTTGATTAATTACTGTGGTTAAGTTTTTCCATACTGCCTTGATCTCCCAACTTGCATGGGCCGGGGGGTGGGATTTTTCAACTTTTTAGGTCCACCAACGGCATTAGTTGCAAAGGCAGAATAGTAATTAAAAGTTTTACCTTTCTTTTTGAAGATAATTTAAAGCATATATTTATCGCAAAGTTTTGTTTTAAACGGTCTAAACTTTAAACCAAGGTTTATTATGCAATAATAGGAAAATTAATTTAGGATGTGGTTCTTTAAAAAATGTTGATAAATATAAGGACTTACAATGCAATTATCAAAATACTATAAATACCACAAAAATATCTGAATTTTTATTTCCATCTTTTCTACATCCAATCGAAACCGCCACATGACGCTGGCAATCACCCCAGACGCTAGAATCTCGCCATTTTTTGTCAGATTTTTGCCGATCATCTCTGTCAGCAGGTTTCTCGCCGATGTCCGCCGGACTACCACCGTCTTCGCCTCCGTTCTCCGTCGCAAAATCGCCAGTTTCCATCGTCGGTTATTCTCCTCTAGCGCTACGATCGACGTGCTCACAACGGAGATTGACGTGCTCACAACGGAGATCGACGAGCTCACAACGGAGATTCCGGCGCTGTGATCGACGAGTTCCAGCGGAGGTTGCAATTCCAGCGAGATTGTGAAAACAAAAGAAACGGCGGCGGTTAATTGCGGAGGCGACGGCGGCGGAGACGTTAACAACAAAGTTAGTTGCATGATTCGAGTGCAAATATATGCTCCAGTTCCAAGCCAGTAATCATGATGAGATCGTCCAACGGACTGACATCATCGTGTCTTAGTGACTGCGCCACCTTCCTTTTATCTTGCAACCACTCCTGATAGAAAATGAGTTTAAAACGGTTTACTTCACCTTGTACACCACAATATGTGCACACCTGGTCAGGTATCTTCACATGCTTCTTTCTATATTTGTTGTCTTTGGCCTTGTTTGCCTAACACTTTCACATCCAGCGCAGTTTCATCCTTAAGGTCCCGAGACATCTTAGGTCTTCCTCCAGAAAACATAGCAGATTGATCCTGCTGGTTAAAGATGCTCATTTGAGCAATCCTTTGTTTCTCAATATTCCTTACCAGTGCATAAATATTTCCTATAGAATGAAGAGTCTCCATAAGCAAGATCTAATTACTTATAGCAGTAAATTCATCATTCAATCCTACGATTAATGAACCTAGTATGAGTTTGAACATCCTCATCTTCATTCGTGGTTTCCAAGTAGTAACCACGAGTGCAATATTCACACTTCTTTTTGGGCTTGAGACAAGCACACTAGTCACAGATCCCCTTGAGTTTTGTGAAATAAGATGCAACTAAGCTAAATCCTTACTTTAAGGAACACATATTTCTATTAGCTTATTTATGAGTTATGAGAGGTATGTTGTTTTCTCCAAACCGATCTTTAAGTTCTTCCCACAATGTCTTAGCATCGGTTGAAAAAAAAGAAGAAGTCTGGAGCGATTCTTTCAAACAGTGAATTCAAAAGCCATGGCACAAAAGTGGATTTTACCTTCTTCAACTGCTTGAATTGAGGAGTATCAGCCACAGGAACCTTTACCTCTCCAGTCGGGAACCCAACTTATCCTTGGACTACAGAGAGCTGATCATTGTCATGCTTCATGTCAGGTAGTTGAACTCGTCAAGCAAGGGATTGGAGTGATCCGAGTTTTGCAAGTACATCGAATCCTCAACTTTCAGTAGAAAACCTCCAGTCTCTTTATTCATGAAAACTTTAACGCCCCTGGATCCTTCAACATTCTTGGACGCATTTGAGATCCTTAATTCGTCCTAGATCTTCCTAGAGCTTTGATCCCCTTAGCTTTAAAGAGGGGAAATGGTTAAGCCTGCAACAGAAGAGGTTATGTCCGCTCTGATACCATGAAAAAACAGTGACAAAACAAAGAGCAGGTAAACAAAATTTGGAGATAATTTTCTGGTATTGAACTCGAGAAATGATCAGGACGTATACCTCGATTTATAGAGTGATTTCTAATTCCAGTTTAAATTTTTAAGACTTACAAAAATAAAAATAAAACTCAGAGTTACAAAAACAAATAATAAAAAACTAGTACAAAAATTCATTTTCTATTTTACCAGAATTTTTTTTTATCAACCCGGTCTACACATTTATGTAATTTTAAAACATTTTACAGTAAATTTGTAGAAATGAAATAAATATAATAATAATGCTACTATAAAATTTTAATACTGCTATTTTTTTTAAAGATGATCTAATTCAAAAGTGTGTGATGTCAAAGGTGTAATCTCCACAACCATGAAATGTGAGTGAGGTAGGTCGAGGAAGAAGGTGATCTTGCCTATGTCTAAGTGGAATATAGCTATGCAAGAGGTGGATACAGAATCTCTCGGTCAAGAAGAAGAGGAAATGGAGGATCTATTTATTTTCACTTTTAATAAAGAGATCCTCCCTATTTATTTTCACTTTTAATTAAAAACCCTACCTAGCATCCAACTTTCAAAAAATGGCACCCTAAAAATCATGGGCTCGAAATTATCGGGTTCCACCGACTTTTTATTCTTTGGTATCAGAATTAGCTGAGTCTTGTTCTAGCTTCATAGCATGAGCTCCCATTCAAGATCATTAGGATGGAGTGTGTCACACCATCCCTAATAATCATTCAGTACCCTAAATGGCATACATTATGGTAAAAAATTCCACCATAATGTTGCGCATTTTGCAAAATCATGTGACCCGTAGTTTTTTGGGTAGAGCCAGTCGAAAATGACCTCCGCAGCTATTAATACACTGTTGATCATATTGGGATTATGCTTCTTTGGGGTAGGCATGGTATCTTCAATTAGTTGTTGAGATGATAGTGTTTGGTGGCAAGGGGGTCGCAAAGGGATTGGAATTCGTGTTGTGGAAGTGATAGTGACAACGAAGGAGGGGTGGTGGTGGTTGAATTTATTAAGTGTGGCAGCGCCGTTGCTGAAAGTGGTGCATTGGATTTTGGTGAGGCGCAAGGAGACGTTAAGCGGGGTGGCGTGGGCGAGCGATCAATGGTGTGGTTCTCAGTGGTATCCACAATGGTGGCGGCGGCCTGATGGGTTAGGGAGAGGATTGTGGTGAACGTCGGCAAGAAAGGGAAAGTGGTGGGAAGAGGAGCATGGTGGTGGTCACGGGATGTGCGTGGGAGGGAAAGTAACAGTGGCAGTGGAAAGAAAGGGGAGAGTTATTTTCATCCAAACATTAAATATTTTAGTTGAGTATTTAAAATGAGATATACCAATATAACTCTCCTGCTAAAGTAAGTGCCAATATAACCCTTAAATAATTTTTAGTGCAAAAATAACCCTAACTAGTTAATAAAAGTGTCAATATAACGCTCAAACCTATTTCCGGCATTGACTTAAAATTTCCGGCTTAGATTCTATGTAAATTGACCAAAATACCTTTTTGAAAAATTTGAAATTGAGTGGACAATTTTACCCCTATAGTTTGCCGGACCGCCACGGGCCGCTGCCGTAACAAGTAGGGTAATATCAGCACCTTATGAAAGCTGATAGGGTCATATCAGCACATTCCTAAAGCTTATAGGGTTATATCAACGCATTCGTAAAAAAGTATAAGGTTATAATAACACATATTATAAAAGTTAAGTGTGTGATACCCAGCTGACCTTAACGGGCGACCACATCATCTTATACACCATTATCATATCATACCAATATCTTATATACCATAAAATTCGACATCATAACACCGTCATTCATATTAAACACCATTATCACATATCGTAACCTCATTTAAAACTCATCAACATTAAAAACCCTTCAAAGAACACAGCAAAATAGCAACCACGACAGCACCAAAAGTAATCCAATCATCAATCCGGACTAAACACAACAAAATAAATAAAATATCA
>JAULKJ010248783.1:0-13570 GCA_032355405.1 Rubia balearica
TATAAAAACTATAAACCTATTCAAGTGTTTGTGACACGTGGTGTGGTCGATGGTCGATGGTCAACCCTTCTCCATACTTGTCAAGTAGGGTGCTCATGTAATCTTCGATCGGCACTACCTCCATAATTAGGGGAGTGTGACAATGACCCTGCCTGTTATGCTGATCTGAATCTTTCCCGTGCTTTTATGTCTTGGGCACTACAGTACGAATGCTTCTCCCTAGGCCTAAAAAGGAAAAGAGGGTGAAGTACCTTTTCGATGGCTCTAGGGTTACACAACTAAGCCTAGTTTTAACTATCTCTACCACGTAACCCTTTGGACCAACTCACCGGCTTACTAGTGTATGATTGGTCATAACATAGAATCGAAAACCCACGTGCACACACCTATACGGTTCTGGACTATCGTTATCCCAAGCGTATCTAGATTTCCTTCCCCGCGGGGTATCAGTAATTGCACCAACATGAAATTAGACTACGGTTGTGCTAACTTAGTGTAACAATCATGAAATTAGCAAGAACATGAAGAGCAAGCGAACATAATAATAATAAAAAATGTAGAAATAGGTAGATCTAAGAAATATTACAAAACAAGCATTATTACATGAACACAAATATAATCCCATTAAGGAACAAAGATAGAAATTTGTAATTATTGCTCCCATTCCTACTTATATACTACCAAGATTGATAAGTAGTGACAAGTAATGGGGTCTTCCATGGAGATGTTAGGAATAAATAATAAACTATGCACAACCGTGATTAGATCATCAATCCGATCAAGTATAAAGAATAATCAGTGTTGGTAAAACAAGCATTGGTTTTAAAAAAAAAACTAAAACTACTAGCATACAAATGTTCACAAGAATAAACTATATAAGCTAGCACTTGGGAATATTTTCTTAACATTATTAATGTCATTTCGATCCTTGATTTCATCACATACAAGAACTATGAACCCATCCTAGTGTTTGTGACACATGGTGTGGTCGATGGTCAACACTTCCCCATACCTATCACGTAGGGTGTGCATGTAATCTTCCATCGGCACCGCCTCTATAATTAGGGGAGTACAACGATGGCCTTTCCTGTCGTACGATTACGTCCTGAGCACTACACCACGAATTCTTCTCAAATGAGATCAACTATGTTTGGCCTTCAAAAATCTTAACTATTAAAAGGTAATGTGTGAACCTTTACTCGTGTAATAGGGTTAAATATTCATGGGATTAAAATGAAAACCCTATGTAAGTGCTAGAGCTTGTATTTTTTGGCCTCGAATGACATCGGTTATAACTAACTTTCAACAATTTTAAACGCCGAAATGGTAATGTAAAAAAACCTTACACGTGTATTACAGTTGACTATTAATTGGATTAAAAAGGAAACCCTATTTAACTAATAGAGCAAAAATCTTTTGGCCTCAAAAAAGATTATGAAAACTGATGCAAACCCTAGTTGTCGACATTGTGTTTGTCCTTTCGCTTACTGACTATGGTCTAATTTGTTAACGTCGTACATTTATATAGAATGGGCCATTTAGTCCATACACAAGCCCATTAAATAACATTGAACCAGTAGCATAACTAACATCACGTCATACATCGTGTAACCCTAGTTGTGGTCGACATTTCTGCGACATCGTACATTCATATGAAATGGGCCTATAGTACCAAATTTGACCCATGAAGAGTCCAAAAATACTAGTGACTAACACATGACCCTTGAGACGTTGTAGCACTAGTAGGAGAATACCTTTATGCGACATACTAAGGAAAAAACCCCCCAAAAAACTTTGAAATGAAGACCGATATTTCATCATCTCCATTTCCTTTCTCCACCAATAAATCAAGCACAAAACACACCCAAATCCACCACCACCGTAGAAGAAAAATGGAGAAAGAAAAGGAAAAGAAGAGGTCTTCATGGTAGGGGATTTCATGTATTAAAAATGTAGTAAGGTTCCATCTTTTTAACTTTACATGATTATATTGTTAATGGTACATCCCTTGGGATTAAGTATAGAATGAGTGTTTAATATTACTATGTGTCACGAGAGTTATTTTGTGAATTAACACCAATGATAGCACTTCCTGACAAGAGATCTAGAGATTATTAGTGTGCCTTCCACAAAGACCATGGCCATGACATCGAGCATTGCAGAGATCTGAGGAGACATGTAGGTGAGAATCTGATGAATGGCTATCTGAGCCAGTACAAGAAATAAAATGGGGGAAGCCGGTATAGCGAAGCCAACAAAACAGGGAGTTTCATGGCAAAAACAACAGTGTGTAGAGAACACACAACAAAAATTAGAAGATGATAGCACCGGTGGATTATGATGAACACATAGTGACCAAGGCTCTAGAAAGAGTAACATTGTCTATACATGGATCAACTAAGTCACTATCCAACAATTCCTGGAAAGCCACCACCACAAGAGCCTGTTGTCAAGAGACTTTGTTCGGACGAGATAATCACATTTAGCAAAAAAGATGTGGTTCCCAACGCTTCACCTCATAGTGACCCAATGGTCATTATCACTAAAATTGGAAATGCAACGGTAGTATCTGTGGATGATGGGAGTGTAGTCGAGATCCTATTTTTTGGTTGCTTTAATAGGCTAGGGTTCAAGTTGGCTGATCTAAAGAAGTTCACATATTTACTAGTAGAAATTACAGGGTGAGAAGAGACACCTTTGGTAACATACAAATGCCTGTTACCATTGGTGAATAGAAATTGTACAATCCTATTATCACAAAAACGTCATGCTTGTTAGCCATTTGAGAGATTGCTTCAAGTATTTCCTCTTGATCTGACTTGTAAAGTGAGGCATTGTTGTTGGAAAGACCTTCTTCCCTCGGATAGGGTTGAGGTGAAGCTTTCCCACCTTGGTTGTAGTCTTGCATTTTGGTTCTCCTCGCGGCAACGGAAGTTGGTGTGATTACGGTACCTAGGGTTGGAGGTTTTTATGCAGGGATCTTGCCGTTCTCCTCCTTGGTTCCCACAGAACCCTTGTTGTTGTCCCCTTGCAAACTATGGCCTATTTGCACCATTCCTCAAAGTCCTCTATCAATTGCGGGCAAGCATCCTTGTGATGATCAAGGCTACAAATACCACACACTTTTGCTTGTTGAACTCCCCTTTTGATAAACCCTTTCATCATGGAGTCAAGAGCTTAGACTTTCTCCTCTAACTTAGGGGATTGAGATGGTGCATCTAAAGGATTCACCCTAAACCTTGTACCAAATTCCCTTGTTCCATTTTCCATCTGCTCGAAGAGTGCTATTTCTTCCCTTGGGCTCTTATTGGAGATCAAACCGTTATAAGCAGTGTTCATCATACATATGTCATCATCACACAATCGTTCGAAGAAATAGTAAACCAAGTCTTCTTCCTTGAATGGATGATACAAATAACTAGCCAACAACATCTTTAACCTTTCCCAATACTCGTAGAGCTACTCATTAGCAAACTGAGAGATGTTGGAAAGTTTCTTCTTCAACCCCGCAGAATCTGAAGCTGGAAAGTATTTCTCGAGAAATCTGCATTTCATATCCATCCATAAGGTGATACAACCGAGCGGGAGATAGTGTAATCAATATTTTATCGAACCCCTAAGTGAGAAGGAAAATATTCTCAGATTGTAATCTTCCACCGAAACACTAGTCAGCTTTATGTTGGTATAAGCTAAGGTAGAATTCCAAAAGATATTTGTTTGAATCTTCTCCGACCGTCCCATGGAAAGTCGGAAAGGAAGAGATCTTGTAACTCTTGAGTTCACACTTCACGTTGGGTGGCAGCCATGGGAAAATGATGCAAAGTGGTTGATTATCCAAATTTAGAGCCATCAACTCTCTCAAAGTGTGGTTATCCTCCAACATATATTCTTTCTCTACAACTACCGAAAGTAGTTCTTGTGGAACTTCAGCCTAAATCTTCTCTTCCTTCTTCGCCTACCACTTGTGTAATCCGCCGGACTATGTAAAACTCCCATGTTTTTAGCAAGGGCATGACCATAAACCGGGAATAAAACAATGGCCAACTCAAATCAATCACTAGCAAAAAGGGGTAGAAGTAAACGTAAACTAATAAGAAAGCTCAACAACAAAAACCAAGAAAAATAAAACAAAAAACAAAAATGATACTACTTACTCAACTAACATGTTATGCAAGTTAACTACTAGACCGTTAAACTAACAACCTTGGCAGCGGTGCCAAAATTTAACCAGCCCTCTCTCGAGCATTGTTAAAACACGAGAGGAGGCTGCCAAAGCTATTAAGGGTCAAAGATAGAAATTTATATGTTGCTTACATTCTGACTACTATACTACTAAGAATGGTAGATAGTGGAAAGTACCGGGGTCATCCAGAGAGTTTTTAGGAATTAAATAATCAACTAAACACAACTGTGGTAGAGTCGTCAATCCGACCACCTGTTAGGAATAAATAGTGTTGTGGAAACAGTTATTGGGGGGAGTTTGTACTAACAACTACTAGTATGCGATTTATGATGAGAATTAACAATATAAACTACCGCTCAGGGAATATTTGCATAACATGGTTAATGTCATTTTGATCATCGATTTCATCAAATACAAGAACTAGACCCTATTCCAGTGTCTGTGTCATGTGTTGCAGACAATGGTCAAAACTTTCCCCTATTTGTCACATAGAGGTGCACGTATAAAATCTTCCATCAATCTCACCTCCGTGACTAGGAGAGTGCAACAATGACAATGGCTCATTGTGCAGGTCTGATCTAAGTCCCAGGCAGAACACAACAAACGAACCACCCCTAGGCCTACAAAGGTAAAGAAAGTAGCCATCTTATCGATGGCTCTAGTACCAATAAGATAATCCTAGTTAGCTACCTAATATATGTCTACCCACAACCTTTCATACTTCTTTGGTTGGTTAATAAAAGCATGGTCGATCATTACGATTAACTACGCAAAACTTCGTGCACACACCCAGTTTCAGAATTTTGTCACCCAAGCTTGTCTAGGTTTCCATCACCGGGGATTCGGAATAGTGCACCAACATGAAAGTAGACTTAGTTATGTTCCAATAAAGTGTGACAAATATGCAATTCACAAGAATATTAAGAACAAACCAACTAATCATCACAAAACACATAGAAATACATAGATCTAGAAATATTACAAAATGAACATTAACACATGGATACAAAAATTATCCCCAACTTACATCCGTACTCCCTAAGCATTGAACCCAAGTATTTCATTGGATTCAACAATTTTGGGCAAAATAAAAATCAAAAGATGAAAAGAAAAGAACCTAGAGAGAAGGAAGAATATTTTCTCTCTAGCCTGCTCTTGAGATCTAACAATGAGCATAAACTTAAAACTTAGTACACAGAGGTCCATATATATTAGTAGGGAATTGGACCTAAAAATAGGCCCAAAAATGGCCAAAAGCCCTAGAAGTCGCAACTGGCGAAGGGGGTGGCACTTGGCACGACTCGTTCTGGCCCGGGGGGAGGATTGTGCTACCACTGCATGTAGGCCTTTGTGCCAATGCGGGCCACCAGCCATGGTACGAGCCATTTCCCTCATACCGACACGGTGTAATCTGACGTGGGTAGTCGATTGTCACTTCATTTTTGCTCCTTCTGATCTGTGTCCCACATCGTGTGGCTCACCCTGTTAGCTGGAACCCTGTTTTGCTCTGTATCTTGGTGCGTCTCATGTCTTCTTCATTCACCTTGGATTGGTCTTAGAATTTGTGACTTGAAACAGTGCGGGGCCATGTAAAATACAACGTCTTAATCCTATACTTAGCCAGTTTTTGGAGTGAGAAGGTAAATTGTAGTGCACAGCCAGCCAAAACGGGCACCATCCATGCTGGAAATAGGCACGTCCTATGTCGGATAGAATGGGCCATGCCGAGGCTTCATGACACAGGTCGTGTCACTTGTTACGGGTCGTTCTAGGTTTGGCCTCGTGCCGACCTTGTGTGGTCCGTGCTGACCATGACTGATTTACTCGGCTAACTTTTTTTGCTCCACTACAGGTGAACCGTTGACTCGATTTGGGATTTCTTGTATTCAACTTTATGGAAGCTCAAGAAGATGAATATAATGGTGACACCTTTGAGGGTTGATTTTCTCAAATCTTCCCTAGAACTCTGTGCAATCTCGAGCAACGATCCCTCCATTTCTCCCTTGGCCTTCTTGAACTTTGAATCCAGCTTTCTTGGTCATAATTTCTACTACTACCACATTTTGGAATTTGTGGCCTTCAATCTACTACCATCTTATATCTTCTACCATCTTTGCGAATGAACAATAAATATCTACTACCACCCTCGCAGATGGTCTTCTATAAAAATAATAAAAAACATTCACGAGCAACCTACTAATGAGATAAAAATGAAAGATATAGGTTCCCGTGAATACAAAGTGTCCATTAGCCTCAATTACGTCTACACAACTCGAGATTTAGACAAGAAAACCAATAATGGCCGTCTAAACCCTTTGTCATGCATACCTGACTAAAATTAGCAATCAACCAAACAAAAGATGATAGTAAATGTGTTAAATGCATCGGCTAACACATGAAAAATGAAACATATCAAAATCTTGGAATCAACAAAGGTAAATCCAAGTGGGTGGACATCGCATGTAAATTGTTCGTTGATGGAGCATCTGGAAAAGATAGTTGCGGTACAGGAGTGCTATTAGTTAACCTAGAATGAGGGGAGTACAGATGTTCCCTTTGTTTTTACTTTCCACTCACCAATAATAAAGCAGAATATGAGCCATTAATATTTATCTTAGACCTTACAATCTGGATAAAGGTCAAAACCGTTCAGGGCTTCAGTGATTTATAGATAGTAGTCCAGCAATTGAGAGGAGACTACGAAGGGCGGGAAGAGCAGCTGATAAAGTATTTAAGGAGATTTCGTAGCTTATTTCTCAACTCGAATACTTCGATACCCAACATGTGCCAAGAAGTGAAAACACAAAAGCAGACTTATTGAGCAAGCTAGCAACAGCTCGGTTTGAGTCACTGGTCGGACAAAAAGATGTGAAAGTGGTGGTCATTCCAGTTAGAAGTACAAAAATAATAACTGTGTCAATAGTTCAAATGGAAGAAGTAAACTGGATTACACCATTGATAGATTACTTCGCAAGGGGAAAATTGCCAACAAACAAGATACAAGCCAGAAAGTTGGAACTACGATCTCATAATTACGTTTGTGAAGGGGGAATCTTATACAAAAAGGTTTCTTATCTCCATGGATAAAGTGTGTAGGACCATCACAAGTAGGTGAGATCTTGAAAGAAGTGCACGAAGGATTATGCAGAATGCATCAGGGGTATCAAACAATTGCGAAAAGGATAGTTTGTAATTGTTCGACAACTATGTACAACAATGTGAACATATTTGTGCTCAAGTGCAGAAGTTGCAATATTAATGCTCCAATATTGCATAAACCTCAGGCTAGATTAACGGGAGATATGGAGTATAACCATTCAATAAATGGGGATTTGACCTAGTTAGACCTTTCCTAAAGGGAAATAGTAATGCAAGATTCCTAATTGTGGCAATGAATTACTTCATGAAATGGGTGGAAGTAAAGCCAGTAGGAAGAGTCATTTCATAAGGAACAAGGAAATTTTTTTGGTAGAACATAGTTTGTCGCTTCAGGGTACCATGAACTATCGTCACAGACAATGGCATACAGTTCACAAGTAGGGCCTTTACTGAATGGTGCTCGAAGTAAGGGATTTCACAAAAATTCACATTGGTAGCCCATCCCCAAGCAAATGGTCTGGTGGAGGTAACCAACAGAACCATAGTTCATGGTATCCAAAAAAGATTTGAAGGAAAGCAAACTGGTTGGGGGATGAGATACCCAATACCTTATGGTCGTATAGAAAAACTTTTTGGTAACCTATGGGAGAAACATCATACGTCCGGTCTATGTCCATGAGGTAGTAATGCCAGTAGAGATTGGGAATTCAAGCCTCCGAGTAGAAGAATACAAGGAAGATGACAATCCCAAAATGATGAGGTTGGATTTGGATGAACTCGAAGAAAGAAGACAGTGGGCAATGATCACAGAGGAGAATTACAAAGAGAAGATGGCTAGAGCATACAATCAGAAAGTCAAGGAGACATAATTACGAGTTGGTATTTTTTGTTGTGAAAAAATGAAGTGAGCCTATTAGAAAAAAGGGAAATTTAATCCCAAACTGGGAAGACCCGTACAAAATAGCAAAGAGCACTGATCCACCTGCTATAAGTTAGAACGATTGGATGGTACCAGCATCCCCAACACTTGGCATGTGATCAATCTCAGAAAGGGTTTTGTGTAGATCTAAGGTCGAGGGTATGAAAACTCCGATAGTATAGAAGCTATGAGATGATCATTGGTTAGGTTCGCATCCTTGTTTTATTTTGAAAGCGATATTATCAAAGCCGTATAAAAATATCAAAAAGCATCTTTGGGAGAAACACACTTGTCATGTCTTTTATTCACATTTTCTGAATAATAGCCAACTATGGCACATAATGAACAATTGAGTTTGACCAATCATGAAGCAACAACTTACAAAATTTTGATTTTGTAAGCTCTAGATCTTGCAACGTTGCAATCTTACATCCTCAAGCTATAGACCTTGCACAAAGGCATATATGTCTACAAAAAAAGCAACGTAAGCAAGCTATATATCTTCCAATTTGTACAGTACAAGTTCTCAAGTTCACAAGCTATAGATCTCGCAACTTTGTAAACTTAACTAAGTAAGCCATAGATATTGCAAAAAAAGTCAGATATGCCCACAAAGGTGACAAAAGCAAGCAATAGATCTTGCATTTCGTACAATACAAGTTCTCAAATATGCAAGCTATAGATATTGTAGCTTTTTGAATCTAACTAAGATAGCCATAGATCTTGCAAAAAGGTTGATATTCCCACAAAGGAGATAAAAGAAAGCAATAGACTTTGCAAGTTCGCACAATACAAACCCTTAATTTTGCACCCAATAGATCTTGCAAAAAAGGCAAACCTGCTAGTAGTGTCAACAATGGAAACAAACTATAAGCTATACGGCCTCGCATGGTGAAGGTTCAAGAACTTAAGGACAAAAGAAATAGATCTCTTAGATGCATAAGCAAATGAACAAGAAGAAATGAAAAAAGTACAACACTTTGTGGTGGTAAATAGCAAATAAACTAAGTTACAAAATATGAGTCAATATAAGATAGAAGTACTATTTTAAACATTCAAAAAAAAAACAAACTAGTCCATAGAATAGACAAAGAAAAATAAAACTATCGATGACTTGATGCACGGGATGATCTAGAGGACGAAGAACCACGACGACGACGAGGTTGTTCAGCTTCGCATTGAGATTGCTCAGCCTCTCGCTTATCATCTAGGATATTGTCACAACGTCATTTTATGTATAAGTAGGAGGGATTCCGAATTAGACCTCTTCATTCCATATGACCAAGATAATTAACATAGTACACCTTAAAATCAGTTATAAGGCCAAATTTCTCGCGGTCAAGCTATATGCTCATAGCATCAACAATATCTTGATAACTTTTATTCGCAGCCATCAAATCAACACTTCATCGTCTAGTTGGAAAATATGAGATATAACAGATTCAGATAAATTAATCCCCCCCGGCGATATTCATCGTCAAGTCCGTGCGACCAGTAGAATCGAGAGATGATGATGGAAGGACCTGGAACTTATCTTTGTAGTCAACACAAACTTGCTCAAGCTGGTGCACACATGAGTCAGATCGATTACACTCAGCACAAAGCTCATCATTCTCACTACATAACTGAGTATTAATAGCAAACTGTCATCAAATCTACTTTGCCACCTAGCTGAAGAAGAAGAGAGGTGATCACACTCATTTTGTTTTTTCTTCAATCGATCCAATAAATCGTCGATGCGAGAACATTGCTTATCAATAATCATAGTTTTTGGTGAGCTCGCGAGCCTTGCTCGCCGCAATTTTTTTAGCCTCCTTTTGCTAACCAATAATTCTAACCATACTCAACTGTTGGCACTGAATAAGGTTGTTCTCTTCAACATAATTTTTTTTTTCAATTGACAGACAACGTTTTAGGTATCCTTTAAAGTTTTCTTTCATCCAACTTCAAGGTAACATATAGTTCAAGCGAATACCCAACGATACTGCCCATTCTTTGATATGCCTATGAAGATTGAGCAAAAGCATGTATATGCCAATAGATTTAAGATCAAACAAACTACTAACAGTATCCTTGTCCAAAGATTCAATGCGATAACCTTCAGGTAAAAACTTACTACAACGGTATGTCGCAGAAGAAGTTGGAGATGATGAGGAAGAAGGACGTTTACACCCAAGACATAATGGAATGGATTCTAAATTAGAAAAGCAATCAGCAAAAATAAGCTTAAGATATTTCTTGGATAAAGACTGGCAAGGTGGGACCGGGTGAAGCAGGACCATTCATTTCCTTCTCAACAAGCAAGGCACACTCCTTAGCAGACTGTGCATGCTTTTCAACAGGTTCAAGAGAGATATTCAAAGCTGTGCACTTTGTTTTAGCGGCTTGCCATTTTTCTAGGAGCAAACCTTCTCCTTCAGCAAACTCAGCAACTCGTTTAATGACGAGCTGAAGACTCTCACAAACCTTATTTTTAAAATTATGCAAGAAAATATAGCAATTAGACATCGCAATACGAAAACACCAAATTGAATCACATATAATCCTTAAAGACCATACCACAACCATTGGCTCATGGAGTGATATTTTAGATAAGTGAGCAGGAATAGTTCCTTCTACCATTAAGTCATAGCTGTGTGGTGGGAATTTATAGTGAGAGTGGCTAATACCCCCCTTTTTTCTTTGGAGGTTCTAAAGCATTTGAGGATCCAACTGTTCGATCCTTTTTCCTTCTTCTGTGAGAGGTGTCATTGGTGTTGCGAGTAGTGACCTCTCCACCTTCTTTAGTTGTAGCCTCAGAAGTTATTAGCTGGGAGTCAGCTTCGATAGCTTTTTTCGGTAAGACAATGGTAGAAGTATTGTTATTGGTTTGAATAGTTATAGCTTCGGCCTCCTCATCTTCATCATCGGAGAAAAATGTTCTCTCAACGGGACGCTTAGTGTACAAAAAAATTCAGACGAACTCACAAAAATCATAGAACAATGCGAACAACAAAATAGGAAAATAAGTAAGACAAAGAAAAAAATAGGATAAAAACAAATAAACACCTTCACTCTCAGCATCAGCATGGTGAAGAAAAATTGAGTGTTGGATAAGTTTTAATACAACCTCGGACTCAGTAATAAGACGAACCTCTGGCTTAGGAAGCTTAGATTTAGGAACATTTAGTTCCAAACTAGCAAAGTTGGTTCGCTTCCATTACCAATTTTTAAAAAGAATATTTTTTCTGCCACACCCCACAATTATTGGGAAACCCACTCACAACTCAACATTCGGAATCACTGGATAAAGAGTGAATTCGTTAGAATTTTTTTTACCTTGTGAAGCTGATAAAGAAATTGAAAAAGGGATTTGAGCCACTTTACAGACAAGATAAAAAGGCGATGATGAGGGATATAGCCTTAGGATGTGGCTGAGATAAGGAGACCTGATAGTGCGAGAGTAAATCTATGACATGTTGAGACAGAGGAGAAGTACGATCACTCATAGGAGGAGAAGTACGATCACTCTCAGAACTGTTGTTAGCATTAATAGAGATGATACACAAGCTCGCAATTATAAAAATCACCTTACAGAGGAAGAAGATTAATAAAAAGAAGGTCGGAAGAAGATGAAGAATCCAAAAGGGTTAAGAAATTTAATTTAAGAAGTTGAAAAGGAAAGAGAAGTCAAATCAGATAAGAAAAATAATGGTGAATGTCTGATGAAAAGTAACTTACCTTTTTAGGAATACTAGAAGTTGGCGGAATATAGGTAGGTACAGTACACTGAATAGTGACAGAATTAGATTACCAAAATTGAAGTACTTATAAAGGGGAAGATATAATGGCAGAGGAGAGAATTTCAGAATGGTAGAACGAATAAAGAGGAGGAAATATCGGTTCAATGGAACAAAATATTAAACGACTAGGTTGGTTACAAGTACAGTGGATATACAGAAGATTCAAATTCAAAATTCAAAACAAGTCAACATCGCATTAGTAGCCAAGAAGCAAGTAACACTTCGCGAAGACAATCTTAGTTTCATCCATAGTGAACATGTTCATAAGTTCGTGAAACAACATTTCACATACATTCTGTAACAAATTCATTCCTTCTTGCTTACTAGTCTTCATGTCTAGGGGGCTTATGGTGTATACCTTGCCCATAAGATACTGGCTACTGGCCTACGGGCCTAGCCCAATATGCAACCAAGAATAAGCAGAGGCAGAAGGTATAACATTCATCCCAATGTAAATGATTAATTAAGGCAGAGACATGTCCAGAAGGATTTAGTCATGGACCGAGAAAGATGGAATCACGACCAACACATAACCACGAACACAAAAATGTAGAGACCATGATTCAAACACGATACAACCCACAACCTTTGACCCGAATATAGTGGAGGCATGATTACTATCACCATAAATATAAGGAGAGAAACACTTGTTCAGGTAAGTGAGATGAAACTGAGAAATTCTATTTCTTTGAGGAAAAATCTGACTTGATCGTCGGAGTATTTTCCCCAAAATTACTTTCGGGATCTGTTTTACAGGAAGAGATATTACATGGTGAAGAGCGGGTAGTTTACTTGGTTGGATTACCACATCAAGAACCAACTCCCACATTTTAGGAACCCATACAGGAAACCATAGAGAAGCCCATTAAATATACCAAGCTTTCAAACCACCTATTTCCTTTAGGGTTGACTCCTCCTCTACTACAACTTCCTCTTGGAAAATTCTTACCCCTACCTCTCCATTTTTGGTTGACTATGGTTATGGGGTAGAAACCCGCACCACATGGATAACATTAGGGTTGTGCCAATGACCTTTAAAATATGGAGCTTCTCATAAGGAAAACTGAGCTTTAAAAAATTAGTTTAGATAGCTTTTCCTTTTAAAAAAATATGAATGATCACCTTATCCTTCCTCTCTTACCTCAAAACCATTAGACACCAAGACAATCCATCACCAAAACCACCACCAAATACACAACCTAGGCCGCACACAAGTAGTTTCTTTGTGTGAATGTTAATTTATATTTGTTCAATGTGGATTTGTAGTGGCTTGGTTAGAATTATATGTTGGGGTAGATTTGAGGATATTAAGGTGAAACCAATGCATTAGGAAGTTATGATTTCCTATCATTTTGTTTACCTTCCTTTATTTTTATGTCATGTTTCTTATTTGAGGAATATGTGTGTTATAAGCGTGAGGGAGGAAAAGAATGTTCCATTGCATTGTGTTGAAGACATTTATTGTTTTTGGTGTGTTTTCTATTGTAGTTTTTGGTTTTGGAACACTCTTATAGACCCCCCCTCCATAGCGTCATTAATTAATGAACCACGGGAGATCTACTAATACCCAATAGGTTATATGTTTCT
>JAULKJ010249000.1:0-13568 GCA_032355405.1 Rubia balearica
TTTTGCACTTTTAGATTTTACAAGGTCATTTCTGCACTTTCAAACAACTTATAGGGTTAAAAACGCACTTCACTCTACCTATTAATATCTATCGAGCCACAGATTAGAAATTACAGTGAAATGAACTATAAAGTGTTCATTACAAGTTGCAACGTGGAAGACAAAATGTTAAGATTAAAAAACCGAGGTATATAGTGGCAAAGTAAAAAAAAATCACCTTTTACCGTGGTTCATAACCGAGGTAAAAGTTATTTTTTACCTCAATTTTTTCTGAAAAAATCTGAGGTAATTTTTTAACCGAAACAAGGATCAATTGTAGTTTGGCTTTGGTTGGTTTATGTTATGACCAACGATGATGATTAAGACCAACTTCGGTCAAATTGAATGCACAAGTGACGTTTCTCTACATAAATACACTTCGCTCGCCCAACTCAAATGCGTGAGAAAAGTCGGTCATGTTCATCGGCGATGTCGGGCATTGTCAATGACAACATCAGTCTTCTATAAAACTGACCCACGTCGATTATATGAACATGCAGTGTCGGTCTACATAATGTCAGTGATTTAGCTAAGCAACTCAATGGTGTAGACATATTATCGTATTTTAGACTCGATTGCATTAATATTTAATATTTGATGCCGTAAATATTGCTGAATTGTCACACTATTTATTTGATGTTCAATTCATGTGAAATAGAAGCATTTGATGAAACTACCACATCAATAGCACATTACAAACTTACAATACAAACTATTAGTTTAAAATACAAAGCCATGATACAAACTATTAATAGTATTCATTCTCAGTGTCATAATCTCTTTATAGCGTTAACAACAATAAATGACAATTCCATTCATCTATTCCATTGATAATTCTACTAGTCCTGTCACTACAATTGCACACAAACCATAGTTTATGTTAGAAATAAGCACTACACAAATGAACTACACACCAATTAGTCATACTAATAAAAGAATAATACTTTGAGTTGAGGTTTTCAACAAACTCAATTTTGGTGCATCCTTTGATCTATCATCCATGACACACAAATGCGTCGCTAAATTTATAGTGACGGCTTGTGAAGTGTCTCTATTCAACGTGTCACTAAAATATTGTGATGCGTTGAACTATCGTTCTATATTTTGTGATGCTTAAAGATACAATTCACTTTAGAAGATTAACTAAATTTTGTGACATGGATTGATGTAGTAATTCAGTTTTGTGACATGAGCACGTGTCACAAATATTTAGTGACACCTGAAAGTGGAACGAATATTGTGACATTTCCTTATTAGTCACAAAATATGCATTGCTTCTAATAGTGGGGGCATGTGCCCCCATTGAACCCGTCATTTTCCTGTGCATATATTTAGTGCAAGAGTTTTGATATTTATCTAACAGCTTTAATTATCAGCTTTGATATTTATCCATTCGTTGTGATATCTATCCAACAACTTGGTTAATATAGGAGTATTGATTAATTTATCAACAATCTTCGAAAAGAGTGTCAAATTAGGAGTTTTCATATGTGGATACATATCCTTTTACTTTTTCTTAACTTACATATAAGCATAATTAATATTGTGATCTTTACTGATTTGAAATGTTTTTAATTACAACAATTCTTTAGCTACAACTTCTCAGTTTATTTTATATACTATCATGTACTCTGTATGTTTTAACTTAGATTATCATTTAATCAGTGCACCATTATCATTTTATTCGAGATATTTAAAATTTAGTTATAATTGTTATAATAAAATATGATTTTTTAGAATTCTAAGATAATGTGAAAACCACTTTACTTTTCAACTTGAAATTTATATATATATATATATATATATTCCAATTTAAATATTATACATTATAAGTTAAACATGTAATAAAACGTGTTTGAATGTAAAATTACAGGAAATATTAAATAAAAGTACAATAACTGCAAATAATATTTAAATTAAAAATGCAATATTTATACAAAATAATTGTATCAATTATATAAAAATTTTAAATAATATTTTATAATACTTTGATGCCCCCTCTAAGAAATTATTCTGGATCCGCCACTGGCTACTGGACTATTTTTTTTTGGAGTGGACAGTAAGAGTATAAAAACAAAATAAGATAAATTTTAGGGCGAACGACTTTAGGTGACCCCTGAACTTCCTCCTCCATTCACCTTTCCCCCCAATTCTTTTTTTAAAATACTTTTTAGCTTCTCAACTAGCAAAACTTTTGAGTCGTGACCCTTCTGTCAGGTCAAACCGTTAACTTTGAAGTTTTGACCATTAACTGCTGGATTTTAATAAAATTAAGGTTAAAAATAACTCTTCATCTTTCTATTTAAAAATTCAGCCCTCTCTATCATTTTTTTTATTACAAATCCAATCTTTTTTTGAAATTATGAATTCAGCCCCCCTCCATCCTCTTTTATTACAATACAATCCCTATCATTCTTGTTTACGGTATGGCCCTAACATTTTATTTGCAATTCAGCCCACCCTCTCCTTCTGCTTCCATCAACGGAAGCTGAAACCTCAACAGAACCGATGGAAAATTATCGCCGTCGATCTTCCCACGCCTGGTCAACCGCACCACTGTCCCAGCTAAGCCCCCTCTACTTTCCACCTTGAATTCCACCTACGAAGGCTTCCCTATACGTCGATCTGCACCATCGCCCCAGCCAAGCACTCGGCACCTCGACTTCCATCCATGGAGGCTTCCCTATAGGATTTCCCATCGTTGATCTTCTCACTCCGGTCATCAGCACCACCATTCCGGCCAAGCCCTTGCCACTCACCACCTCACCTCGCCTCAAAGAAGCCAACTGTAGTTCGTCCCGCCTCGAGCCCACCATCGTTCCACCTCTATCTCCAACACAAATTGATTTAGGGTTTATCGAAGATGAGCCCATCACCATCCCAGTCGTTTTCCCACTGCCTATTGCTGACACCTCCCGCCACCATCACATGCATTTATTCCTCCATCAAGATTTCAGCATTGACCTCTGCCGCTGTGTCTTCGGTACACCGGTGAAGATGATGGTGTGGGAGAAAGAACTTGAAAATGCAAAATAAAAAAAAGAAAGGGAAAAATAAATGGAAAATGGGAAAAAAAGAAAAGGAAAAAAGAAAGGAAAATGGATAATGACTAGATTGCCTTAAAATTAATGTTTTTTTACTAGAGGTAACGGTTTGACCGAACGGAAGAGTCACTACTCAACAATTTTGCTATGTGAGGGGCCAAAAGTATTCAAAAAAAAAAAGAAGAGGCGAAAGGTGAACGATGGAGGAAGTTCAGGGTCCCCTGAAATCATTCGCCCTAAATTTTATATAACCAATACCGTAAAAAAGTATACACCTTAACATAAAATAATTTTATAAAAAATATTCCCACTGTCCCCAAGTTTTGACCTATTTATTATTTTCAAGTGAAATTTGGTATACTTTGACCCCTAAATATAAAATTAATATATTTACAATAAAAATATCATATGAGATATTGTTAGTATCATATGAGATATTGTTAGATTCATATTAACATTTATTTTCTAAATATTAATTTTTATTCGGAATTGTTATGGAGTATAACAAGAGATATCGGGGGCAAAGCTCGTGGGATAGAGGGTGTATAATTTAATATAAATGGGTACTACATTTTTTATTATTATTTATTTTAAGGAATACCACACGTTATGATGCACGGTTTGGCAGGCCCCCAACCAATTTATTGATAAGAAAAAACATGCACGATAAAGGGGGCTTAGTACCACCTCTTGAAAATCCTTTAGTTTGTATACATAATACCTATGAATCTGTCGAACCACGGATTCAAAAATTACCGTGGAATGAACTATAAAGTGTTCATTACAAGTTACAACGTGGAAGACCACACGTTAGAATTAAAAACTGAGGTAAATAGTGGCGAAGTAAGAAATTCACTTTTTACCATAGTTCAAAACCAAGGTGAAAGGTATTTTTTACCTTGATTTTTTCTGAAAAAAATTCAAGGTAACAAAATTTTTTAGCCAAAAGAAGGACCAATTGTAGTTCGATGTTGGTTTATTTTTGTTATGATCAATGATGGTGATTAAGACCAACTTCAATCAAATCGAATGCACAAGAGACGTTGCTCTATATAAATACACTTCGCTCGGCCAACTCGAATGCGTGAGCTAGTTCGGTCATTTTCATCGGTGATGTTGGGCATTGTCAACGACGATGTTAGTCTTGCATAAAATTGACCGAAGTTGATCGTATGAACATGCATTGTCAGCCTACACAATATCAGAGATTTAGCTCAGCAACGTCAGTGGTGTAGACATTTTATCGTATTTTAGACTCGATTGCATTAATATTTAATATTCAATGCCGTAAATATTGCTGAATTGTTACACTATATATTTGATGTACAATTCATGTGAAATATAAACACTTGCCACAACCACCACATCAATAACATAATACAAATTTACAATACAAACTATTAGTTTAAAATATAAAACTGTGATACAAACTATTCATGTATTCAATCTAAATATCATAATCTTTTTACAGCGTTAACAACAGTAAATGACTAGTCCATTCATCTATATGTTGAAAGTTCATTGATAATTCTCCTTGTCCCATCACTACAATTGCACACGAACCATAGTTTATGTTAGAAACGGGCAGTACCCAAATGAAGTGTACACCAATTAATCATACTAATACAATAATAATATTTCGAGTTGAGTTTGTTCAACAAATTCAATTTTGGTGCATCCTTTGATATGTCATATAACAATGTCCATTAATATTAGACATAGCATGAATTGGCCATCTAAAGTGAAAGAATGTGATTTCATCTGCATATATACGATGTCGGCAAGGCATACTTTTTCCATCGCATGGACCGACGGATCAATTGACATCAGACATCCATACCATGTTTTTGCGAAAATGACATTCTTGCCTAGAATCAACCTTGATCTATGCCTAATACTTCTCATTGGTTATACATTTAACATAATCATATTAATTCATGAAGACATTCAATATTTCATTTATACATAAAATACTAAGATATCAATCAAAGGAAATGCAATCTGAACATGTAATTGATAAAAACAACCTCATTTTGCACCCGAATGTGCTCCACCCTCTAATACTTGTAATATCTTGATTTCAATTGTCTAATATGACTTGAATAGAAAGTTGGGAGAATGTGGCTTGGGTGTGATAGTTGTAAGAGATAGGAGTTGGAACATTTTTAGATCGGAAATGAGTTGAGATAGGAAAATGTGGGTATTTTAGCATATTTGGGGTGCCTAAATTTCCATTTTCCACTAATGGAAAATGTGGGCGCTCAAAATTTTGTTTTCCGCTAAACTTTTGGAGAATAACCAATAGGGTACCGACGTCGGTCGTGATGTCTCTAACTCAAAGTTGTTATGACGACCCAACAACGTCATAAGGTCCAATAAGGTTGTTTAAGCTGAATTTGGTTAAACGTTGGCAGCCTACCGATATCGATGGCGATGTCGATCTCTCAGAATTTTTATCCAACCCACATTAGCCCAACAACGTCTTATGGCCCAATAAGGTTATTCTAGCCTACATCGGTGACATTTTTGCTGGCTATCAATTATAGCAATATATGTAGCAATGTCCCACTAGTTGTTTGGCCAGGTTGACCGTTGGTTAACAACTGCTTCCGTAAATTTAGCTAGATTCCCAAAGGTTCGACCTTCATACTTGTTAGGTCGATCATAGCTTGAATTTGTTCTTAAATTGACGTGCATACCAAAATACTTGACCTTTAGTCTTATTAGGTCGATCGTGGCTTGAATTCTTCTTTAAATTTACATTATAGACTAAAGGTTTGACCTTTAGTTTTGTTAGGTTGATTGTGACTTGGGATCTTTCGTAAATTTACACTATAAACTAAAGTTTTTACCTTTAGTATTGTTAGGTCGATCGCTGGTTGACTTATTTCTTAAATTGACATAGATGTCCATAGGTTTGACCTTTAGTCTTATAATTAGGTCGACCATGGCTTACCTTATATCGTAAATTTACATAGATGACCAAAAGTTTAGTCTTGTAAGGTTAACCGTGGCTTGACTTATTTCATAAATTTACATAGATGCCCAAAGGTTCAGCCTAAAGTCTTGTTAGGTCAATCGTTGGTTGAATTCTTTTCTTAAATTGACATTGATGTCCAAAGGTTTGACCTTTAGTCTTGTTAGGTCGACCGTGCCTTGAATTTTTCATAATTTTATACTATAGGTTAAAGGTTAGGCCTTTGTCTTGTTAGGTCGATCATTGGTTGCATTTTTTCTTAAATTGACATATATGCCCAATGGTTTAACCTTTAGTATTGTTAGGACGATCGCTGGTTGACTTCTTTCTTAAATTGACATAGATGCCCAGAGGTTTGACCTTTAGTCCTGTGAGGACAACTGTGGCTTGAATTCTTTCATAAATTTACATATATGACCAAAGATTCGACATAAAGTATTGTTAGGTCGATCATTGGTTGAATTATTTCTTAAATTGATATAGATGCCAAAAGGTTTGACCTTTAGTCTTGTTAAGTCGACCGTGCCTTGACTTCATTTGTAAATTTACATTATTCGACCTTTGGTCTTGTTAAGTCAATCATTGGTTTAATTTTTTCTTAAATTGTCATAGATGTCTAACGGTTTGCCTTTAGTCTTGTTAGGTCGACCGTGCCTTGACTTTTCGTAAAGTTAATTTATAGACCTTAGGTTTGACCTTAAGTTTTGTTAGGTCGATCATTGGTTGACATCTTTGTTTAAATGATATAGATGCCTAAAGGTTTGACCTTCAGTCTTGTTAGGTCGACCGAGATTTTAATTCTTTCGCAAAAAGTAACATAGATGACCAAAGGTTCGACTTTTGGTTAGGTATATCACTGGGTCGACTTCTTTCTTAAATTGACCTAGATACCTAAAGTTTCGACCTTTAGTCTTGTTAGGTTGATTGTGACTTGACTCCACATAGATGCCCAAAGGTTCCACCTAGTTTCTTGTTAGGACAATTTAAATAGAGTATGTCGATCAATTTAGTCTTGTCTTATTGGAAACTAGATTGAACAAATCAAATATTCCGGTTATGCGAAGGAAAATAATTATGTATTCCAGAAACCTAGGTGGGCTTATTCGCCATGCTATTTTGTTATCGTATTAGGCCAATTTTCTTTGCCCACTCTAAAAACAATCGACGTCGTGCATCGGTCAGTAGTTCTCGCGTTCATACCGAATGGCGACCGACGTCGTACATCCAAGGTAGATTTCCCCACGGATCAAAATAACATCATTTCATAACGTCTATATATATTTATGCCAACCAGAGAATTCGTTCAAACTCTACATTTTCCCTCAAATTCCAAAGGTTGCCACCCACTTCCTTCACTCATCCATAAGGTATATTTTCTGTTTTTTATTGCTTGAATTACTTCAATGTTTTATGTTTTAGTTCAACTTGAACTACTCAAATGTTCTATATTTATTTCATAATTTGTGTGAAATCGATGTTTGTGAACTTTGTTGTTTTTTTCATGTGAACTTCATGTAATGTTTGTTCTTGATTGATAGTATCCATCAATTTAGGTTGTTATGTGTGTTATATTCGTCATATAGGTTATTCTGGTATATTAAGATTTCCAGTTAAATGTGGTGTGGCTCACCCTTTGATAACCATTCAGTTTTATTGATTGTGAAATCAAATTCAACTTTACATGTCGGTCATTCATAGGTTTAGGATTTCATATTAATGTAGCATCAGTTAACAGTCGATTTTGTGGTTGACTTAAGTGATTGATGACCGAAGTCCCACGTCTGTGTCATTTAGGAATTTGTTTTCAATCAACTTTTTCTATGACTTTGGTCACGTCTCATCAGTCTAACCAAAGGCATCTCCGAACTAAGGTCGAGTTCGCATACTACCAAACCTGCAAATTCGAATGACTCATTATATTGTAAATAATACTAATTTCTATAGGTATTTCATACTAGTGATATGAATTTCAGAAATCATGGCTAACAATGAAGGCTCTGCAAGTCATTCCCAAATAGAGGTGAGCGTCAGTTTTAGTTTGCTTTATTCATTTTATTAAGTTGCGACCGATATAGATTTTGGTGATTCAGTGGAGGATTACTTGCAATATTGCTTTCATGATACTAATCCACATTACAGTTGTACCTTGAGCCAGAAGAACTTTGGTCAAGTTCCAATATTAGTAAGTCTTACCTGTTACACATGTATTTTAATTTTAATTTACCATTTTCTTTAGATTACTTTCATATATACTAACTCTACCTTTCTATTTATCATTTAGTACCTATCTAGGCACATTGTACCACACCAACCAAAAGTCAAGACCCCTGTTGCATTGAGGTGTCACAGAAGAAAGTGGGACATGAACTACTCGGGGAATGAGAGGACCAAGTTTATGTCCCCAAACGGTTTTGACAAGTTTCTTGATGGCGACGAGATAAGGATTGGGGACACAATCTTCTTCGAGCTATTAGATGGTATGGCCCATAGTATTCAAGGTCATCATTTTTTGGTCATCCTATTAGTGTTACAACTTTATCGATCGAGTGGAACAAAAACAAATTTATTTTAATTTGGAATATTTGTTTCATGTTATTTCTTGGGTTGAAGAAGAAGCTCTCCAATATCTCTCACCTTGCAAATGAATCCATCTACGAGTATTGCAAATAATTCAAGAGACTATTGGAAAGCTGTCCATATCATCCGTACAAGAAGGGGGATTTGGTTCTCTATTTCTGTAAGGGATTGTGTGATGATGACATGCGAATGATGAATGCCTCATGCAATGGTCCAATTTCCAGCAAAAGGCCAAGGGATGTGATGGCACTCTTCGAAGAAATGGCCAATGGAACGAGGCAATTTGGTACAAGCTGTAGAGTGAAAATCGTGGATGAGCCGTCTCAATCCCCCAAGATAGAAGAGCCAGTCCAAGCGCTTGCTTCTATGATGAAGAAATTTATGAATGAGAGAGTTTAACAAGTTAAGGTGTGCGGCATTTGTAGTCTCGATCATCACACCAATGCTTGTCCACAAGTGGTGGAAGACTTGAAACAGGTGAAGGCATTGGAATTCAACATTGGAAATGGGAAACAATTCGGTAGGGGGCAAAAACCACAAGGGTTTTGAGGGAATAAAGGAAGAGAAAGGAAAGACCCTTATGCGAATACCTTCTGCCCTAGGTACCGCGATCAGCCCAACTTTTGTTGGCGCAAGGATAATGAAGTGCAAGGGTACAATCGAGGAGAACAAGCCCCACCTCAACCTTATCTAAGGGGTGAAGTGCCTTCTAACAACAATGCCTCACTCTACAAGTCGGATTGAGAACAGATCTTGGAAGCAATCTCTCAATTGAAAGATCAATTGAAGATCGAAGCGCACAAGGCGTGATATTGAAGACATAGGAAGTAGGGCATTTTTTAGCATTAAAAATCTTGAAATCCAAGTCAGACAACTTGCCACCTTTGTGAGCCGACTTGATACCAAAGAGTCCGCAAGCTTCCTTCCCAACTAGAGATCAATCCAAGGAATGTGAGCGCTTTGAAGCTAAGAAGTGGTAAGGAGGTGCGCGAGCCCGAGAAGGAGATCTTAAAAGAGGATGACTTGATCATGGAAAGAAACAAAACCAACTTAGAGGAGCATGAATTGGTTGTAGAGAAGGATCTCGTGAAGGAGATTACAACACCCGAGGTGAGGGTGAATCTTTCACCACCTTTGCCCATTACACTGAGGGGAAGGCCGAAGGTGGCAACCAATGATGGGCACATTCAGAAGGTCTTTGAGAAGGTTGAGGTTAGCATCCCACTTTTGGACTTCATTGAGCATGTTGCCTCTTATGCTAAATTTTTTTAAGTTGTATGCACCAAGAAAAGGAACAAACCAACTAGGAAGTTAGGGAAATTGAAAATAGTGGGAGTTGCTACTCTTAATCATAGGAAGTTGCCTACAAAATGTGATGATCCCGGCATATTTTCAATTCATATCTCCCTAGGAGGTAAATTGGTGAAGAATTTTATGATAGACTTAGGAGCCTCTATTAATATCATCCCGTCATTCCTTTATAAAGAAACTAGGGTAATTTTCCAATTAGCCGATCACTCCCAAACTAGCTCTAGGGGTCTAGTAAAGGACATTATGATTAGATTTGGCAATTTAGTGTTTCCAATTGACTCTATGTCCTTGATGTTGAGCGAGATGGGGGTGCAGGCCTTTTCTTAAAACATTAAGGACTAAGATTGATATTCATTTGGGAACACTAACCCTAGAAGATTACGTTGATAGGCTGGGTTTTGATATTTATAAATATAAGCATGATTCACCTAATCCCTCTTTTGTGTGCAAAGGCATAGCTATATGTAGTGAACTTGCTCAATGTGAAAAATCTTGCATGGTTGATAATGATGATTTCCTTAATGAATATCTTGCTGATAGTGAAAAAGATAGCCTAGATGATGAAATTATTTATGAATATGTGTGTGATGAAAGAAATCCTCCTTTGCACTTAAATTGTGATGATCATGTCAATGAGACTTATTCTTTGTATAATGTTAGTGATGACTTGTATATCTTGGATTATTTTTATATGATCATTAACATGCAGTGGTTAGTGAAGAGTGGCAGGGATGTAAAACTTCCTGACCACCTCCTAAACCCAAATAAATGGCTAAGGACTCGACATTGGCTAGGAATGGATATTCACTCTTTTTGGTAAGCAAAACGCTTAAAGATGAGGATTGCACTTTGTGGAGACCTCTCCATAAGGATGTCATCGTGGGTGGAGTTGCTAATGGTGACCCCAGAGACACAACGGTAGGTTCTTTCAACTGAAATGCAGGAAAAATAAATAATTCGTGAGGACGACAATAAAAATACGGTGATATTTCTTGCTTTGTTTTTTTATATCTTTTTGTAAATAGAGTTTGCATGTTTTAGTGTGTGACAGAGGATTTTGTGATGAAACTCTTATTGATTTGATGAATTTGATTTTGAGTCTCGTACTTTCAGATTTGTTAAATGATAGTTTTTTCAGAAAAATGGAGGAAGAAAGGAACTATTCATTGGCAGCCTCGTGCCAACCCCTTTTAGCACGAGAGTAGCCTCGTGTTTGGCACCCTCAGCATGAGGATAGCCTCATGTCAGGAACATTCAGCACGAGGCTGGCCACATGTCAGGCCTTGTGTGGTTGAAATTTTTGTTGAAATTTTTGGGTAACAAATGCAGATTTTCAAAAAATTGAATTTAAAGTCAAAACATGCAATTTCGGCCCATTAATTCAGCAATACCTTTGTTTTCTTGAAATGTTGGTGTAAATATTACATCAACACCTCCCTTATCCATAAATATATTGGTACTTTTATCCCTTTGATTGTCTAATTTCAAAAATGTCATCATTATCTCATTTGCACCTCCCTCCTAAGTCACATTCTTTGTTGAAAATAAGGATTCATGGTACATTTACTCACTCATAGGAACTATTTAGCTTATTTAGATCCATCAAAAACACCCACTCTCACTCAATCTTGATGAAACTCAAAAAAAGTGAAGCTTTTCTCTGAAAAATTAGCTTTTTTGCTTCTACTTATGTGGATTTTTCATCTCTTGGCTTCAAATTCCTGGTAATCCTTTGAGCTTTATGGTTACTTTCTTTATTTAGAATGATGGTGATGTGACGAGGATCTTGAATCTCGAAATTTTCTGAAGTGTTTTGGGAAATATTTGGGTTATGTCTATGATCTCGTGTTGTACTAAAGGGTGGGGAAAGTAACTAAAGTGTGGGGGAAGTGTGTGTCCTTATGCTTTGATGATATGATCTTCATTGATTGTGGTGATTTAGGATGAATGATACTTGATTGCATGCACTTCTTGATGGGATGTTATGATTGGCCATGAGTTTTTGTTTAGGGAGAATGTTTTTCTTGATTGAATAGCCTTTATGTTGAGATAGCATGATTTGGAATGTTTTGTCAATTTAGGAAGAAGTGTTCTTCTTGAATGATTCTTGATGCATGCCTTTGGTGATTCTTGCATTACTACATTATTTTTGTTATGATAGGATGACTCCAAAAGGAAATAGGTCAAAAAAAGGAACAACTTCTTAGGGCGAAAAAGGGAAAAAGACTGCCAAAGTTGAGAGACAAGAGTCAGCGATTCCCATTCCTCCTACCCCCACTTTTTTTGTTGATTATTTCATGGGTTTGACCACCATTTTCGGGAGTGCAGCTTGGAGATGGAAGTACTTGATATGCCCAAAGAGAACCATATTGGAGACGAAGTTTGCATGTAAAGAGACCTTGGGAGCTCTAGGTCTGCTCTAGCTTATCACGTATTTGCCAAGTAGAATAGGCCAAGAGGGTTTCTTAGACAAGCATTCCAAGACTTACATACAGTGTACTTTGGAGTTTTTGGCAAACTTGGAGCAAACAACGGACAGTGAGGGGAGGAGAATCATCTATTTCCACTTGGATGATAAGGAGTACACTATGTCACATCGAGACATTGCCCAAGCATTAGGGTGGAAGTATCGGAAGGATATTCTGAGGACACACCGACAAGGACTTCCATTATCTTTGAGAAATTTAGAGAATTCTTTCGAGCATAGAGAGGAAGCATCTTTGTAAGAGCAACACTTGGGTGAACTTAGGTCATTCAGGGATGAGGTACATTATGGACATGTTAGCACGGGCTTCAATGGTTGCTACCACTACCTCGGAGGAATGTTTTATTTGGTTGTACGGTGGTGCTACAGTTTGCAGCTTCATGGTTCTTCCACATTCGAGGAGCACCGTTATCAACCAGGACACAATATAGGAGGACTTTTTCCTAGCACTGGGAGGCTGTCGCCGTGCCTCTCAAAGATAGTATTTATATGCTCTAATTGCAGCTATACTACTAGAAAGTAGATAGTAGCAAGTTGGGGTCATCCACGAGGAAAAAAGGGTTTTATTGAGTGTTAAGCGTAGTTAAAAAGGCACACGAAGAAGTCACTCTATGTGTGTGGTAACAAAGTGGGGGAGTTTTAGTTTTGGAAAACACTACAACTACTTTAAAGATCTAAATTAAATAACACTTAGAGGAAACAATGTAACAAAGATCACACTAGCACGAAAGATGTAGTAAAGATGATAACGAGTCTTGGGCGCAATTGGTTTACATTTCTAGTTATCCTTTGATCATCTAATAATTATCCTATTTTTATGCATTAATCACATATTGTGGAGAACTTATCAACATCTTTCAGGTAAAGATATTTCTCGCCTCTCTTCGGTTATAGTTAGAGTGGGCGATCGGTGTCACACAATAACCCTTACCCTTGGGTCACCCTAGACGATCGGCGTCATAGACTTCCCCAAGAATAGCAATACACATGGAGAACCAATACAACTAACATGATATCCTACAAGCCAGAAATATCGGGATAGCACAAATATATCTACAAATAACGACTACGAGGATCGGCCTTCATGCTAATCGTTATTAGTGAGCCACATTGATAATTAGTCCAACCCATTCAA
>JAULKJ010249108.1:0-13568 GCA_032355405.1 Rubia balearica
GTTTCCTTGTAGGACTCTGTAATGTCTTAGATTAAGAATGGATCACGCGTCCCTTTATGGGCCTCGGACTGGACCTTAGGTGCTGTCCATGCTCGAAACTCGCAGGCCTCGAAGAGGTCGAAGCCCATGTATCATCAAGTAGGCTTAAGCAGCTGATTTTTGAATTAATTGAACCGGTGTTGTCGTTCCCAACACCAAATTTATTTCCAGTGCTGTCTACTTAGAACTTTTTTCGGGTTGGGAGAAATGGCCAAAAAATTAATTCGAACCAGTCTCAGGCAGCTGCTTCTTCTCTTCCAGGCACCGGTTTTTGAGACTCATGCTGGTGCTAATTATTTTAAGTTAAACATATACAGATCAATTCGGGGCTTCATCTTCCAGTTCCAATTTTTGGAGAGAAAATTTACTCTATATTCCCCATCAGTTCATAATCCCAAGCTCTGTAAAGGAATAAGATGAGTTATCTTTCAAACATGGATATTCATTCTACTAGATTATTTCAAACATTTCTCTTCATTCTTGGTTTTGGAAAAATGTTGGTTCACTTTACTCTCCAATAACAACTTTGTTTGATGTTTCAATCATGTACATAGCATTAATGTATAATACCTACATATATCTATATCTTGGATTTTATTGACTTTTATTTAGTGTTTGTTGATGTTCATCAAAACTAGTATTCTATAGGTTTTTATGATGCATGGAAGGTGTTTATTAAAATGTCTGAGTGGACATTGTAGGATATGGTACTAAAAACTTCCCTAAAGAGGTCACACAATGCATCCCCTTCCTTTCTAAAGATGCAATCCAATATTCAACAATAAGAGAAGAGGTTCATCTTGGAGCAGGCAAAGTTAATTGAACAAACATACAAAACAAGGCGACATTTTTTGGAGAGGGGAATAGAAGCAGCTCCCTCCCCCTTTCAAGAATCTATCCAGGCACTTGGATGGGAGAAATTTTGTGACACGCCTCCAATGTTCAACCTCGGCATAGTGAGTGAGTTCTATGGTAATTTGCAGTGTGGTCTGAGGTGTTCTATCATAGGAAAATGGTGAAATTGACTGATGAATCCATAAACAATTTGTACGGGCTGCCAACTATTCCCCCCGAGGAGGATGAATTTCTTGCATTCCACTACAAGGCCAATGAGGGTTAGGATTTTGATAATCCGACAGGACGGGAGATCATGAGAGTGGTAACAGGGGCAGGAACCGATGTCGATTTTCTTGTGAAACTTGGTTGGACAAAGATTCCAAAGAAGCGCCTCAAGTCCAAGATGAATCGATGGAGAAGCCAAGACGACTACCACCATAAATGAAAACATTCCACGACTTGTCAAAAATCTAAGGGTTATGTTTGGGATCCTCTCAGTAATATGGATGGACCGATGACAAGGTCAAGAACAAAGCTTAAGGATTCGGCATTGAATGCTTTAATGGATCGACTTCATGATGAATAATTCAAGAATAAGTTGGTTAGGGCTTGGATTAATTATTCAAGCTTGTCGATTAACTGAAGACGTCATGAAGAACACTATACTCTTTTTTCCCAATAGGTTTTTAATGAGGTAGTATGATCTTGGTAAACTATTGTAACATTTTATTTCAGTCCAATAACTCGGCCATGTGGGCTTCTGAAGAGTTACTATTTTCGACCCACTTCATTAGGGTTTTTGAAAATATGGAGTTTTAATCTGATTAGAATATATTTGGTAATATTGGATAAGGTAATATTATTCAAACTTACTTCTTGAAGTAGTCAGTCATATTAGGGTTTAATTCAGGTATTTTAGTTAGATATTGTTTTAGATTCTTAAAGCCGCCATAAGTCGATTCAGTTTCCAGTTGTGTTTAGGGTTTTTTGGTCGAGACTCTCCTTATAAATAGAGGGGCTTGTCCATAAAATTTACACACCTTTTATGAATCAAATATTCAAAAAAATTTAGATATACTCATTGCTTGCGAGCGCCTTCATTGTTGCTAAATTATGCAGGTTAATTAAGTATCAATAACCTTGTGAAATAATCCTGCAGGCTAATTAGTGAGCAAGTCGTAATTAGAATACCCCAAGGGCTAGATTCTGAGTTTCATGCGGCCACTATAGGGTTTGGCGAGATCCATATTGTTGTCAAAGATTCCACAATCCATAGTCTTCACAAGGAGATTCATATCATGAATGGATGGTACAACTTCGTAGCATCCATAATTTCCCCCGTCACAGTTAACACTGAAGTTCACAGTATGAGGCTGACACATCTATGCGCCATTAAACAGAAACTGTGATGGAATGTAGGTAGGAAAATGATGAACGCTTTGAGACAAGGTGTAGGAAATCAAGTTGTTACAGTTTCTGCAGCCTCATCTCCTAACTGTGCACAAAAGCTGATGTCCCCCACTATTCGTACGACATATACGGACAACCAATGGGTAAGATTACAGCAAACTCTTTCTAAAAAATTGCTCAGGACAATGTGGGCCCTTTATTAGAATCTAGATTCGCAGGGTTGGAGGTGGGTGTACAAAGTCTGCTGATTGAATCACAATATCAAAGGTCCTGGTTCAATCACATGGGTAAAGTTTTTCAATACCAGTTCCCGGACGCCATGAAAGTAGCTGGACCTTTTCCTACATATCCAAGCTCGGGCATTGGGCAGAGAGACATGGGGACCAGCTCAGAAGATGCACAAATGTTGGATGAAGAGCTGTTTGCTAAATATTATTCATGAATTTTGATCCTAATTGTCCTAATACTATGGTTTTTTTACAAATTATTTTTGTTTGGATGTTCAGAACAATTCTATGTTATTTTGCAGATGAAATATAATTATTATCAACTACTTTGAGGAATATCATGCTTTTAAATTAAATTTATGGTGGTACGGAAATATGATTTTCTGTTAATATTTCCAAACCTTTTTTAACAATTTAGTGTAGGACATGTACTAATGCTTTGATATTTATACAATCAATATTATTTTATTTTAGAATTCATTTATTTAGTGTATAATAACAAGAATCAAGTGTTTCAAATCAATGATTAAGGTGTAACTTAGTTTTGGGTAACACTGCAATTTATGAAAATATTGCACTTGTTTTCTAGGATCAGTTTTGTGGATGTTCCATTTACACAATTGAGTCATAATCGCGTAGTTATGATCAAACAGTACTCAATTGCACTATTGAATCACAAATTTCAATTTTTTTCCAATTCCAAGATTCTTGGAAGGAGCTAAATGTAAATAGCAAAAACTTCACTCGGAAGTCCAAATTCAATTATGATCGGATGCAATTCTACATTATGGGACCCTAATTCCAATTCCTAGATCGAATCAATTTTTTTTATTTGGTGGAAAAAACTCACAAAGAAAACTTCCTGTTTGGACTTCCTAACTTCTAAGTTATCTAGAGTAAGATACTCCAGGGCATGTACTAGCGCATTACCAAATTCTATTGAAAGATGAACTTCTATTTTAAAACATATATTAACCCAAGAATACACAATATGGAGTTATTTGGTTACAGAAAAGAAGGTGTAATTTGGTTTTGGGAAACATTGTTATTTTAACAATGTTCTGATCGGAGTATTTCCGGGTATTCATCGGACACAATTTCAAAACACGAGCTCTATTGAATATTTTTCAGTCCATTTGCATATAAAAATTAATGGGCAAAACTTTTCCCCTAGAGAAATATTTTTCAGTCCAATTGCATATAAAAATTAATGGGCAAAACTTTTCCCCTAGAGAGGGACTTCAATAAAATATTGCAAAATGTTAGAAACGAAAACCAGCATCGGTTAGGTGAGTTGAAGTACCGGTGCTAATTTTTTTTAGGTTTGGAAATCCAAAATTTTGTTTTTCTCCTGGCTGGAAATTTAAAATTTCATCAATTCTAATTTGCTACCGGTTATTACACTGGTTTTGAAACGAATTTTATTTCCTACAAAATACAGATTGGGCTGAAAAGCCCAACCTTAATTATATAGGCACCGAATTTTCAATCGTAGTCACCGGTATATTAGACCGGTAATGGAAGCTTAATATCGGTCGGGATTAAGCAACTCACGCAACTACTTTAATGTTTTCATGGAACCGTTTTCCTCAACCAGCACCGGTTAAGGTACCCGTGCTCTGGACTTAAAAATAAATTCTAAGTTTGTGTAAAAAAAAACAACGCAGACTCAAGTAGCTGCTTTATACACATTCAGCACTACTTTTTGGGTAAAACAACACCGGTACACATACCGGCGCTCTGTACTTAGACAAAATTTTCTTACTTTGTTCTTGGATTTAAAAAATAATTAGGAAACCAGCCTTACGCAGTTTCTTCTCAGAATATTGGCACCGGTACATAATACTTCAGCACCGGCATTATGGGTTATGTACCGGTGCTGAATCATCTCATATAAAATGCAACCGATCATCTTCCTCGCATAATGATCGCATTTTCTTCTTCCCCACTCTTCCGGACAGTTTCTTCACGTTCTCCACCATTAAAGCTCCATGTTCTCCACCATTTAACCCTCATTCAACATCCATTGGCCCGCCTCCTCACTCACACTTTTTATAAGAACCCAAACAAACCCTTGATTTGGTATCTTCCAGCCGGATTTTTCCACTAGACGGCGAGGAACTCACCTTCAGCAGGATTTTGGCTAGAAAGTTGACAGGTACTTCTACAATCCTTCATTCTAAGTCTTTTACAAACCATATTCATGAAATTTGTACAAATTTCTAGGTGTTTGATGAAATGTATGAATGAATCTTTTTGGATATTAAGTTGCTTAGGGTTGTTAATATGTGATGTTTGAGTGTCCAGTTTTATTGTGTGATGTTAGAGTGTCATGTTCATTGTGTGATGTTGGAGTGTCATGTTCATTGTATAATGTTGGAGGATGATGGTCATTGTATGATATTGACGGGTTTTTGAATGTGAGAAGTTTATTGTGTGATGTTGGAGTGTGATGTTGGATTTTACTGTTCATGGAGTGATATTGGAGTGCTGGAGTTGTGATGTTGTGATATTGGAATTGTTGTGATGTTGTGATGTTGGAGTTGTGATGTTGGAGTATTGGAGTGTTGGAACTGTGATAGCATAGTTGTGATGTTGGAGTGTGTGATGTACATTGTGAGATGTAGAATAGATTTTGAATTTCCATATGCAAATGCCTCCGAAAACCAAAAAGGTGGCCGGAAAGAGAAAGAGGGTTGGCCCTTTGCCAAAAAAGAAGAAGGTGGAGAACAAGGAAGTTACTTCTGAAGCCGTAAAAAAGGAGGTCCCACTGGTGGTACCCCTGATAATTCAATTTGAAGAAGATCAAGCAGGTGCTAGTGGTGATCCCGAGACGAAAGCTCCCAAAGAGCACGAGGGTGATAGCGAGGACAACCCCCTACGCAATCCGGGTAATGATGACATATCCAAAGCAGGTGGGCAAAATGAGAAGCAGTTTGACGAGTTTGAGATTGGCACTTGGTGTAGGGAACGGGGGACGGCTACTTGTTAGTCGGTCATGTCAGCTAAGGAAAATGAGCATGTCCTCATCGCCTTCGAGGAAATAGAGGGTTAGCTAATTTGTGTCAAAAAAATGGAACGCATGGACCACATATTGCAATTACGCATTTCAGAGGAGGGTCTGATTTGGTACATGGATACACTGGCCGAACATCCTAAAATATGTGAAGGAAGAAGTGTGGAGAGACATAAAGGTACTAAAATACTTCATAATAATTAATTTATCAATGACTAATAGTTAATTACTGTTAAACTAAATATCCATACTCCTAACCTGCCTAATTTTTTCACTACCATCGCAGTCAAGTTTCAAATTCGAAACTAAATTGACTGAAGCGCAGTGGACCAAGTTGAAGAAAACTTTAACCAGTAAGGCATCCAACACACATCGCAAATGGAAATCCAAGGTGGCGAACAAGTATATATGATTACTGCCAGGAAGAAAATTTCCAAAAATACAATCCGCGGAAAAAGTATAGGTGGATGGACGAGGAAGAGTGGAAGAAGTTCGAGGACCATAAAAGGACAGAGGATATGATAGTAAACTTCTTAAATGACATCATAAATAATATTTAAATATGGTGCAACTAATTCATTGTCTTAATAACTGACCTTTTTTGGCAATTTTTCAAAAAAAAGAATAGAAGAATATCGAGCATTCGAAGGAAAATAAGTACACACACCACACCGGACCGAAGAGGAACCAGACTTCAAAGGAGAAGCTGATAGAGCAACTTAAAGAGAAAGAGAGGCATAAGCTAGGGGGCCAGGGATACACGGAAGAAGAGATTTAGACATAAATAAGTTCAAATAATTTCAAGCCTGATAGATCCCTGGTCAACTTGGAATCAAATAAGAAAAGGGACAGGAAATATGCAACCAAATAAGTCAAGGCCACAGCCGACACTATCGTAAGTATCCAAAATATTTAAATGTCCACATTTAAGTAGATTGATATTCATCACTACTAGTACAATAGTATGACCCGCAATTGAGAATGAACGAAGAAAAGGATAAGGAAGCCCTACAGTTAGTTCTGGGCGAGGACATCTTGATTAGAACCACAAGAAAAAAAAATCACCCGGGTCTGTAAAGAGGTACCAAAACTATATTGCCAGCATCAATTGCTATCCCAGACATAGCAAGAAGCAAGTGTGCCAGAAGCTCCTCGTCGTCGAAGAAAGGGGCCAAGAAACCTTCTGCTCAGCAGTTAGTCATAAAGGCGATGGTCTCCTACCTCGAGCAGTTGGTCAAGGGCATAACTTCAGCTGGGGGATTAAATATACCCAAAGGCCTAGCAGACCTGAAGATCTTAATTAAGAATGATATTTTTGGAGATGTTTCCGCTGGTCACAGTGGCTCGTGCCAAGATCCCCCTAGCGATGAAAAATAGGATAAATAGGTAAAGAGTCATTACAGCTCCATTGGTGGCACTCTTTGGATATTTCTTCATTTTATACAATCATTAACCATTTTAGACTTACTCATTATCACCTTTCAGAAAAGGATGCTGAGTTGGTGATCTTGTATGCCAAGGGATCAGCTAACTCAAATTACTTTTCGTTCAAATTAAATTACTTTTCTTAACAGCTAGAAACCCCTGAGCATTCTGGATCAACTAGCTCCTACCATCCCTCGAAGGGAGAATTTATGAATGATAGGCCTCTGAAATTGGTACTTCTCGATAACAACAGTAATTTATACTTTATTTCATTGTTTATCAAATTCCCTAATTGCGTTGCCATTACATATTTTCATATTGTCAACAAGCGCCAATTCACAGTATATCCCAACATGGAAAATGACATCAATTACTGTAGCGATCTTGTGAAGAGCATGCATGATTTCGGAAAGGTGGTTTTTTTCCGAAGTATCAACCATCGACTTTTGGCAAAAAACACAGTGCTGCATTGTTTCTCGATTGCTTGGTGGAGTTTGAGAATTGGTAACTTCAGAGTAATGGCTTGGCTATCGAACTCAATGATAGATGTTTGGATAGGGTAAGGTTTAATTTTTCACATTAATTCATTTTGTTTATACACTAATTTTTACAATATATTAACTAATGCTATTTTTCAAGCCACCTCTGGGACCAAGTTTTTGAAACCAACAATGGTCGTATCCAATTTGTTCCATGTTGTACGGGAGGCTATGTATCGGAAATCAAGGATACATAAGTCAAGGATCATGCTAAAGCCATTATGGAAACCATGCTCAAAACTAATGTCGTGATTTATGTGGTTCCATACATTAAAATGTAATTGACATTAAACAATTTCAGTCAATTACAGAAAATTGTACACCCCTAACAAATTCATTCATGAGCTATTTTATTTTCAACGCAGCGATCATTGGTACTTAATACTCATCCGTCCTAGTACGAAGGAAGCTTTTACCCTTAACTCACTGACTAGAAGAATCAAACCAAAAAACATCAGTGAAAAAAAATCATTGTCAGGTGCATTCATTCCTTTCTTTGTACTTATTTTAACGTCTAAAAATGTGAGTTTCCTAATCTTTAAAAGTTAATGACGATCACTAGGATTGCATACGAATATCAAAGGAAAAAGATGAAGATGGAACCGCATTCGGATTACACATGGAAAATCACAAACATCGATGTAAGTCATTCACTCCAATCGTCAATTCATTTCCACCTTTATTTCATACAATTACGTTTAATTCAATTTTTTCATTTGCAGTACCGAACTCAATTGTTTGGTTGGGAATGTGGATATCATGTCCTCCTCTACATGGAAGAGTTTGTGCTAAAGACTACCTCTACATATATTCTGGAGGTTGGTTGACAAATTGCAAATTAAACATTTTTAATTCTTAGTTAGTAAACACTTTCACATAACTAATCATCTGGTTGTTTTGAATACAACAACTATTTCCCACAAAGCAAGGTGCACATAATGCCAAAGAGATAGTAGTTGTAGCTGATAGATGGTGTCAGGTTTGGGCGGATGAGTATTCCAAAGTTTGTAAGATTTCCATAGACATCGACGAGCATAAACCAATGTAGAAAATGGATGTGAAAAATATTTTACATTTTTTTCTTTAATTTTCTTTGTGGAAGGATTTTTTAAAGACATTTTTAGTTCATACATCACTGATTTGTTCTTTTTTTAGTATTAATCTACTTAGTAGATTATTCCTAGGTTTTGATCGGAATGGGTAGGGATAAATTCAAATAGGTCATTGCAAATGAAAATCAAAACCAACACCGGTTTTCCACATCACATGCCGGTGCTGAAAAATTTACAATGCTCTGAGAACAAGTACCGACTTCAATACCAGTGCTAGAAAAAAATTGATACTACTAATCCTTAGCACCGCTTCTAAAGCGGTACCGGTGCTAATAAAATTTGCACCATGTTCCATATTAATGTAGAATCGGTAAGCGAGAACCGGTGCTGGTATTCATCATTTAGCAGCAGTTCCACTGTACTGGTGCTAAGTGTGTGGGATAAGCATTAGTTAGCACCGCTTCGTTATTATTGGAATCGATTTTACAAACAGGTTCTGTATATCATTAGTTAGCTCCTGTACATAATTATTGGCACCGATTTTCATAATCGGTGTCGTTCATGATAATTCAGCACCGCTTCACTAATATTGGTGCGGGTATTTATAACCGGTGCTACGTATCTTTACTGAGTGCCGGTTTTAGATATCGGTGCCTTTGTAATTACATTTCAGCACCACCATACTTAGACACCTGTAGTTTGAGGGGCCAAAATACCGGTGCCTATGCACCCAAATACCAGTGTCAGGGGGGTTCCTGTAGTAGTGTTAAACTAATGTATCTTTCAGTGATTTTATATTTTTATATAAAAAAATACAATTTAGTATCAATCAAAATTCATTTCCATTTAAATTAATGGTTAAATCACTTCCATTGATACGCATTATATTATATTCTTATCAAAATACCCATCAATTAAGTCAAGAATAATAATTTATTAATATCATATCATCCAAAAATACATTAAAAATAGATGGATTTAAAAGTAATGATATGAACTGCGCAATGTTGTGTTGTAAACTTACTCCAAGGAATTTTTTACCATTTCCCCCTCTTCTAGTATTGAATAATATTGATGACACCCACATGAGATTTTTACACTTGCAAAAAAATCGAATCTCTAATTAGGAGATAAGAAAGAGCCGAGAGCTACAAGAAATTCGATTTTTTTACTTTGCCTTTTTAAACTCGAATTTTCTGTTTAAGTCAAATAATCAGTGTTTATCTCTTGAAAGACGATCTCTTCATAAGTCAAGGAAAGACCAAAATTTAGAGTGAAAAATTAGAAGAAATAAAGATAAAATTTTAGAATTGCACAAATCGGGTTATAAACTTTATAACTACTACATGTTATATAGTAAATATTTAATATTACAATTAAAACATTTTACGTTTAATTATTCCAATTAAACTCCGTCTTTCCATAATTCTATGAAAAGACGGTGTTTCCCAAAACTTTTCCAATAATTAAAGCAAAAAAAATCTTCTATCTCGGTTTTTTTAAGTACAATTTTTTTACCTCTGGTAAAAAATAACTGAGGTAATTGATAGACCTTTTACCATGGTTATTTTCTTAACCAAAGTAAAGGTTTAAAAAACAAAATAAATGTTCTTACCAAATGGCGTGTGATGTCGCTCATGTTGTTTTATGAGAATAGCCAATTTCACATCATATGTCGTTATTACCAATACGTAACGGGATGGATGACCAACGTCGGTGTTATGTTACACTCTAAAATTTTTAGAGATTAAACTTGTTTGAAATTGATTGACTTTGGTCTACAAAATTATTTTTCAATGATTTTTAAAATGAGTGTAGAAAATGATTTTGAATGGTACAGTTGCAAATGGTTTTTAAAATCATGCACAGATCAAATCGCACATACTGCCAATTATTATTCAAATAAGGTACGTAAATTATTCAAAATACAGTAGCCGTAAAAATATCCTTACAATTAGTACATAAGTTCGAATAGTTTTTTTTGTTCCGATAAAACACAAATTGTAATAAAATCAATCACCGCGGATTATGATGACATTGAAGACAATGGGCCCCACCTTCTTAAGCTCCAAGAACAAGGTATCCCCAATGCATAGGTTGTTGCCGACAAGGAACTCAGAAATACCCTTTGAGGACACGGTCTTGGTCTTTCTGTCCCCGAATAATTCATGCGTCACTCTCTCCTGTAGCACCTCAGCACAACTGGGGTCTTAAGACTTGGTAACAGTGGTACCAAGTCCCTCAGAATGTACTGAATCACAAAAAAAAACTATTATTATAAATATATATATATATATATGTGCAATTAATGTGCAACAAATAATATGAATTGAAAATCAAATAATTACATGCATTTAGCACACCAGACCTTACCAAAGTGGGGTAATTTCGGAATTTTTGCTGCTTCAGGGTGCAACTAAATCAGAGGTTCTCAGAACACATTGTATAGGATTCTAGAATGAATATGACAGGTTCTAGGGTGGTGATCCATTGTGCGGTGAACAATATAGTAACAGTGAATTATGAAATGTCATCAATTGTGAATATAAGTAAACACATAAAATAAATGTAGCTCATATATATAGACGTCAATATATGTAAAATAAGTCACTAGCCTGAAAACGATTGGAGGATTTTTCACCAGCCATTACTCCTGAGTAATATAAGAAAATGATTAGGGCATCAAAGCTTTGAAACTTGATGAGTGAGACGTCGGCCATGCGTTGCACATACTTGTCGGTCCAAAATAGTGGCATGGTTGACATGTATGCACGACGTCGCAGCAGTCGTTCAGACCGAACATGGTAACCGACAGACAAATTAATTCACATTTAAAATTTTAAAGAAACCAGCATGTTGCAAATGCATGCATGCAAGGTCGGTAACCAACACAGGTGCGACGTCACTTTAAAAACATATACCACCATAATTATGAAGGAACGACGTCGCATTGGAGTCGCATAGAACAAAAGGGAGCCTATAGGTCATTGACGTTGTATTTAACTCTAACAGCTACCGCTAAAATCTCATAAGCCCAGAAAAATCATGCTTGGAAATTAAAAATGACAAAAAATGGTCCAAAAACATACCACAACATATCAAAACATAGTAGCTAGGTTGACATATAATGAAAGTTCACACTATAACAAATCCATAAGAATTAGAAAACCAAAAACAAACCAACCAACACGCTGACACACCATAGATAGAACAAGTTCATGGAAAAATTACAAAAATGAAGGAGTTGGAATAACTAAAAAGTCATACCTTTCATAAGAGAAGGGATGAAGGGGTGGAGAACTGTTGGAATTTGAGGAAAAATTGAGAGTAAAATTTTGAACTGATTGGTGGGCTCCATATATATACATTTTGGAACGGCATCATTTTGAACCCTTGTGAATTCCGGCTCGACATGTCCAACGTCAAACTCCCATTGTCCCAACTGACAACTAGCCGAACTATGACTGACGTCGGCTTACCTGAATGTGGGTCTAACAATTTCGACCCACTAGCATAACAAATAAGCCCACTTTTAACCAAAACTAATAAAAGTTATTTTCATAATAGTTAATGGTGTATTAGAAACTATATTTTTTTTAAAATTTAAAAACGTTCATGAGCTTTACTAATGTCTGTTTCGATCGAATCTATTTTGGCGCAACAGGTGAACTTTTTACTTTTTGCACTCTGGTCCCTCCAAGAAAGTGTTAGAAGTCAGAATGCAAAATTGGAGATACCCTTGTGTAATTCACATTGCCACGACCATGTTATTCCGATTTAGGCATCAACGGGTCAATGGAAGAGCCCAAAATCTTCACAAGGAGTATTTGACGATACATTATTGAAATTATGCTATGACCCAAAATTCTTTGAATGTATCCTACGCTTCATGACTCTGCACCCGAACATAAGGATAGATGTTTGATGTGGAGATTATGCGTACTTTCTAAGAGGTACGCGAACCAAGGTAGTATGTGATTATTTTTATTAGTATTCCATTAATACCCTTACGATGGGCATTTTGAGAATGATAATTTCTACCACATAGAATCACAAGTAATTACATATTCTTGGTTTTTTATGAACTAAAATGATAATAAAATTCCTCCATCAATTTTCAAATAGCCTTAGTATGTGGTCTAGAGTAAATTGTAGATGATTACTTATAAGTACAAAGGTTAATAGGAAGAACTTGTGGAAGTCTCTGTGGGATCAGGTCAGTTTCTTTATCACTTTCGGGGACTATAATTTTGACTGGAGATAGCAAAGGTCCCTTCCGGGACAATCAGAATCGATTTTGGTGCAACCAGTGAACTTTTTACTTTTTGCACTTAGGTCTCTCCAAGAAAGTGCAAGAACTCGAAATGCAAAATTGGAGATACCCTTATATAATTCACATTTTCACAACTATATTGTTTCGATTTGGGCATTAATGAGCCAATGGAATGTCCCAAAATCTTCACAGGTAGTAATTGAAAACACTTTTTGAAAATTACACTATGGTCAATGTATGCAATGTCGTGAAACTTTTCTTGGTACGAAACTTGAACGACCTGCTACCAACATCGGGAACCCTTAAAAATTATAGCGAACCTAAAATTTTAGCTAATAATTTGAGCAAAAATTATCCCCCTAACCCTATTTCATCTCAATTTTAATCAGCAACTATACCCATTTCACATCTCCATTACACTTTCTCCAAACCCAACTCCCAAGATTCTTTCCATTCACACCATTACAAAAATTCAAGTGCTCAAAAAATTGCTCCACTCAAACATCCACAAGTAAGAGAGGATGGAACATGTCTAAGTACAAATTAATTGAGGTAGTTTTCCATCCATTCCATGTTCATTTTGCAATTTTATTAGTGATTTTGGTATTGTTATTTTTTTCCATAGAACAAAGATTGAATATTTTCATAAGTATGATGATTGTGTTATATGTTATATAGTGTATAGTCTTTGTGTTGTCAAAATAATTTCATGTTTGTAAGTAGTGAGAAAATTGGCTTAGATTAGGGCTG
>JAULKJ010249216.1:0-13568 GCA_032355405.1 Rubia balearica
AGGAATTCATTGGAAGCTATGGAAAGCAATGTGTCGCCCCAAGTGGCACGTGGGATTGGGAATGCACTCCATGGAGAAAATGAACCAAGCTATACTAGGAAAACTAGCATGGAAGATCTTCACTAACAAAGATTCATTCTTCTCTAGACTTTTCATCTGTATGTAGTACAATGATCAAGGATTCATGGAGGTCAACCACCAGCACAAAATGTATCGTGTGTGTTGGGGGGGGGAATATTATGGGGTTGGAACCTCATTAAACCACAACTCCAGTGGCAAGTGGTAGATGGGTATGGCATAGACATTCAGGAATAGCGGATACCAAACTACAAAACCCCATTAATAACTGCTACCCCTGCTAGGGTAGGTCAGCGACTTAATAGACAATGTCAATCAATAGAGAGTCACTCCTAAGATTATTCTTCCACCCAGAAGTAGTAAGTGATGTAATGGGAATGCACATCCCACTAGCACCCCTTGGACAGGAAGACTACCGCTTTTGGGATAATTATTGGCTAGGAAAGTACACAGTTAAAAGTGGGTATCACAAGGCTTGAGCTGCAAAACAGAAGTGGGTATCACAAGGCTTAAGTTGCAAAACAGAGGCTAGAACCGTCGACTTCAAACGCGACGCCAAACATAGGACCTGATCTGATCATATGGAAGAAGTTGTGGAAATCTAGGACATCAGAAAATGCAAATTTCTGGTGTGGAGACTAATTCAGAATGCAGGACCGGCAATGAGAACTAGAGTTATAGAGGTGTCTCCCTTTGTCAAATGTGTCACACACACGTGGAAACACCTACACGCATGATCCTTGAATGTGAAATATCTAGAAGGGTATGGAATACTTCCAGGCTAGGATTTAACTTTAAACTAGGACAACCATTGTCGCTAGGAGCATGGTTAGGAGAGTGGTACAGTATTGCGAAGGAAGCGCAAATGAGGGACATTGATTAAGGCCAAGATGGAAAAACCCTGAGGTGGATCCAAATTCTTCAGAGGAAGCACCGGAAAGGTTGGAATCCAAACGACTGGTGAACCAAAAACGATGAAGGTGGGAGGCATTCTTTTAATATGATAGACTAGGGAGCATCAACCAAACCAAGTTTACACAAACTGGACGTGCATCAACACTAACACATCATTCAAGATCTAAGATAGAAGGGCAGTAGTAGTCTAGTGCTCGAAACAAGGCACAACTCCAAATACATGGTAGGGAACAAGGACATTTCAGGCATTATCAGTAGTACATAAAGAACTAGTAGCAATACATGAAGCAATAACCCAAGCCAAACACCCTTATTCAGCTCATATCCTGATATTCACGGATTGTGAAACGGAACTTAATCACATTAACAAGTTCCCAAATTTCCCACCAGGGCTCCATTATAATAATGCTAGATTGGTTTTTGTTAGAATCCATTTCATTTTCCTAAATCTACTATAGGAAGTGCTAATAATTTTGCAAGGTCGGTAAGTGGTGGTCAACACCACAACCATGTCATCTAATATATGGACCGGCCTTGTTTAATAAAAAAGTAAAATTGGAAAGAATCGTATTTTTAAAAAATATTAAGGAAAAGAAACACAGTTGATAAAACTGCCAAATTTTTTTTGTAAGCAATCTTCTTTTTCCTAACTTTCTCACTCTTTGATTTTACATATAATATGAATTTAGGTGAGTAAAATAAGTGAAGTTAATTGGATTGAAAATTATAAAAGTAAAATAAGTTAATGAAACTAATTTTTTTCTTATAGAACAATAAATAGTATCACTTTTACAAAAATCATCTCCAACACAACGTCCTTTATTAAAAGGACATGGGCTATATTTATGTTATATTTTAGAAACAAATGAAACAATTATCCGTGAATTAAAATCACGTTCTTTTCAGGTAAATTAAACTGAGTAAAAAAGGGTAAACTAAAACCAATTGAACTGAAATAAAACAAAATAAATTGAGGAGAGTAAATAAACTGAACAAATGTTTTGTATCTAAATTAAAAGTAACCTAAAATAGTTTGTACATTTGGCACTGATCATGGAACAATTTCCAACATAAAAGTGACTAAGTGAGTCAATGATTAAAAGGTCACTTGCCCAACTTAATTGACACAATTTAGTTGGCAAAGAGAAACATCGTTTTTGCATAAATTTATAAAAAGATGGAGTTTAATTAAAATAATAAAATGTAAAAGATCTTAGTTACAATATTAAAAATTTATTATGCAACATGTAGTAGTTATAAAGTTTATAATCCGATTCATGCAACCCAAAAATTTTATCTTCATTTCTTCTAATTTATACTTTAAACCTTGGTCTTTCCATGACTTATGGAAAGACCGTCTTTCAAGAGACGGATTCTTTTATCATTGGTTTAATTAGTCCCATTTATTCTATGAAAAATTAGTAATGCCGAGATTTTTCTATTTTTTTTTCTTTGCCTTAATTCTGAACATGACCAACCCATATTTGATTTAAAAAATCGATATGAAATCATAAATTGGTTAGATTAACTTTGCTCGTAGACTCCCAAGCGGCCAGAGTGGTAAATCTAACTACTAAATTGATTTTAAAAAATCTACTAGAAATTAGCATTGTAATATCAAGATTCAACCAACTTGGATGCTCAACAATGGACTCGATGGTGGAATCAATATAACAGAGCTATGGAGGTACAACTACAAGTTCCAACTTCCTAGATGTAGAGTCAGCGTCCCGGTGACCTGCAGTTAAGAGCGGGACATGCAGTATAGTGAAATCGAAGGCAGAACCAGGACGATCATGGACCGTGAACAAAGGAATATTGCTGCTTTTAGGAAACTGGTAGATTAGAGGATTTGATAGGGGCTTAAGGGTGGATCATTGAATAAAAAAATCAAAAAATATTTGTTACCCCTTATTAATGGTGATTCTTGATATCCTCCTCTCGTCGTTCTCCTTTGATCCAGTTTGTACCTGAGCCTACAAGACATACACACTAAGGTCAGGCAGGCAGACAAAGGGTCGTGCCTGCTCCGATGCTCTCTGGTCAGCCAAGTTTCCATGTAGAGCGTGTATTGTGAATAGTGTATTAATCCTGAGATCTTACCTTCTTGCATGCTCTTCTCCCTAGATATATGCATTTGAAGACTGGTGTGACAGAGTCGTCCCATCATGCATTCTTTCTGTTATTCCTTCCTTTGTAAGCCTAGCCCATTTGTTAGCTTACTTGATGGGCTGAATAGCTAGTATTGGGCCTTTCTAGCCCGTACCTTATCAAATCCTCCTAGCCCAAGTCCATGTTGGTTTAGTCAACCCAGGGCAATGGGCTAGGTTCCATCTTTGACATGCTTGATCTCTTAGGGTGACGATCGCGTCCCTGGGTTTGCTTCCTGATAATATTTTAGGGGTTTCATGATTGTGAACCTTCAAGGATGTGACGACATCATTTCGCTAGTTGGCAGTTTGGCGATTATGATACATATTCGGATGTTTTCCACGTGTCAGCTTTTTTACTGCTATGCATGCATGCCTCCTAAACTTTGCATCTTCCCGAGCCAGTTTTAACCATACCACTTTTGTTTTATCTCCCAAGGAATACCTTGAGTTTGTTGCATTTTTTATTTTTCAAACCTTCACTTCCTTTTTCTTTATTATTCATCTTTCTTCACTTCTGTTCTTTATTTTCTTGGTGATCATTTCCTCTTCTCGGGATACGCTCTCTGTTCTTCTTTGTCATTTTTCTTTTGAATCAATATGGTTTCCACTATCGGTCCCGTAAGCAAGATTCGTACTGCGATACCACCAATCCCTAGTATCGTTCTGCCTGTAATTTGAACGAGGCTGCATTTAATGTCAGAAGAGTCAATTTTCATGATATAAGTGATCATGTGGTGTTGCTCAGTGTTTCCCATATCATACTGGATGCGCCTAATTGCATGATCACCGTATATCTGGAAACCCTAGAGCACTGTTGGCTTAGATTTCCGTAGTCTTTTTTCCAGGATGTTTTTGAGTTGGGGTTGACAAATATTCCCCCGAATTCTGTTCATGTCCTTCTGGGTTTTGATTTTTTACGTTTCCTCTTGTGTATTAAGCCCATTGTCACCTTGCTTTGAGTCTTTTGCCATTCTTTTAGGATGCCCCCTAACATGACTTTCCAAAAGTTATGGCAGGATGGGGTAAAGCTCCTTATATCCCTACTCGAATCGAGTGGAAACGAAGATTTGTTTTCGTGGATGAAGCATTGGTCCTGGGCTTGGATGAAGCCCTAGAAGATTTCCTGGCCGACCCAGAGAAAAGGTGGGGAGCTCGTCCTAGCGCTACTGAGATGACTTTCATAAATCCCCTCATCTCTTATCTCAAGAAAGTGAGTGTGAGATATGATCTTGTCCTACGGGATTCTGCCCTGTAGGTTGTTATTATGCCTTACCTACCTGATAGAATTGCTCCCTTGGACGATTATGTGGATTTGAGTGGTATAGATTCCACGTTTCCTACCTGTTTGTTGTGTTAAACTTCCTTATTTATATGGGTTGCTTACCCTAATTTCTTTACTCGCTCTGAACTAATTTTCTTGCCTTTTTGTTCCAGAGATGTCAGTTGCCAACTTCCTCGAAAATAAATTAGAAACTCATTCGTCGGGCTACTAGTACTCGTCCTTCACCCTGAAGTGAAGAAACAACAGGCGTCATGGACCAGAAGAAGAAGGTCATTCAGCTATCTGATACCGAGGTCTATGATGGGGATCCCTTTCAGAAGAAGGCTCGCCGCAGCCCTAATTTTTTCAGGAAAGAGGCTGCCAGTGCTGGCCAAGTTCTTGTTAAGATGATATCCGATGAAGTCCCTGTGATTCTAGGTCTTCATCTTGCTGGCAGCCAAGGACTGGAGTTCTTGCAGCCCAACCTATTCAGGAGATTGTATTTTCACCGCCTTTCATCCGTGACTCTTTCCCTTAGGCTGATTCTAATCCCCTCTCTCATGTGCAACGCTGTAGCACGGGCTGAATTTGTCTCTTGGGTTGTTCCAACTCGCCACTTTAACGCTTGGCTCAGAGAGCATTCCCTGAACATGGCTGGAGCTACTTCTCTCGCAGACCGTTATGCTTCCGCTGTTCTAGAGGTACTCTCTCTTGTTTCCTTACTTCTTGTTAATCTTTTGACTGTTTGAAATGATTTCCCTTAGCTCTATGATTTTTGGTTGTTTTTATGTCCTCTTCTCCGTTAATTCTATGCAGATAGAGTTCGAGAGTATGCAGGCCGAGAAAAGCGAGCTCCAACATGGGGTCGCCTCCTTGAAGCAGAAAGCCCTGGGAGTCCCTGAACTGGAGCATGATCAAGAGCTAGAGAAGGGTGTCTCGGGCTCCAATAGACCTTCTTGGCCAAAACTGAAGCTAAGATTGCTGAGCTGATTGCCTTTCGTGATTGGCCTTTCACCCATGGTTTCTTGAGCCTTTATTCCCACATGGTATGGAGCAACAAGGCTTCTGATATGCTTATGGAGACCCTGTTGAAGGCTATCCAGCTGTACTCCCAAACTAAAGATGAGGAGGTGCCACGCGCTGGGCTGGTTAAAGATTTTATTCCTTTTTCGTGAACACAACTTCACCGAGTACTTCACCGAGTACTTCACCGAGCTGCACTCCGACAAAACTCTTGGGAGCTTGACAATTGGGATCCGAACATGGTTTTGGCTGAGCCTAATGCTCTTTCAGCCAGTGGGTTGTGCCAAGCTATCGGAAATAAGGACAAAGTTGTAGGGGAGAAGGCTCAGGATGTTGAAGGGGGTAAGACTGCCGATGTTGGAAAGCTATGAATAATGTCTTTTGTCTTGATACTATTTCTCTTTTAATTATGTTGGATGTGTATTCTCCTTTTGAAGGATTTGAACAATTGTGTTGTTTTTATTTTATTTTGTGGTCTGGACCACCTGAATTATTTACCTTTAACAACGCCTTGGGGTGTATCCTTTCCCCTTTTGTAGTGTTTTTTTCAACAATTTCTGTTTTTCAACAGTTTCTATATTTTAAAATTTTCTATTTTTCAATATTTCGTAGGCTAACACTGTTGGAGGAATTGCCCAAACTTATCAATGTATTTTTGACCATGATGTGTTAGAACTTTTTTATCTTCAATATGGCTCTGACTTCTAGGATATGGTCTGTAGCTTTTTTTTCTCATCACTCGACGCCCATCGTGTGCCAGAGTTGCCTTTCTAGCCTGAGTCTAGCTCGTCGCTCAGTGGTCATCGTGGTCTTGGAGCTATTATTTTTTCCTAGTTGGACACGACCTGCAATTCGCTGGAAGTTGTGAGCCAGAGTTGCATTTTAAACCTGAGTCTGGCTAGTCGCTCAACGACCATCATGGTGTCGGAGCTATAATTTCTTAGCCTTTTGGACCTGACCTGCAATTCGCTGGCTGTTGTGAGCCAGAGTTGCAATTTTGGCCATCTTCTTTCTTGCATTGAAACTCCCAAAGACAGAAAAAAGACCAAGATGTATACCAGGATTTCCTTAGGATCATACCCCTTATGGGTTTACAAAATATCTGATCCCTTAAAGAATCTTGTCTCACCCTTCAAAATATTAAACTTTTCAAATACATGTGCTATATATCTAAAGGTATACTTGCCTAAGCATAGTACTTCCTCAGGTGGGTAATGTTCTAGGTGCGGGGAATTGGTCTTTTGTCCAGCGTCTCCAGCATGTAAGCTCATTTCCCCCAACACTTCAATCAACCTTTATGGACTTTCCCACTCTGCGTTCAGCTTCTTTTGCCCCTGGGCTCTGCTACCTTCATTTCTTCTCAACCAGAGGTCCCTTATTTTCAAGGATCTGGGAAATGACCTTACTGTTGTAGTGTTATTCCATCCAAGACTTGTACGCAGTTTCCTTCTGCGATGCATTCTCTCTGAGTTCATCCAGTTCTTCCAAGTTTTCCCTGGTTGCCTGGTCATTTTGTCCCTGATCCATTGGCTCAATTACTCTCCTGATGGGCATAAGAACGTCTAGAGAGATGATGGCCGACCTCCATTCCAAAACATGGCCTATAAGGGGATTCCCCGGGGACTGTTCTTAGTGTAGTTATGTATGCCTCTAGCACACTTACCAGCTCTTATTCCTAGTATCCTTTAGCATATCTTAGAATTCTATTCATTCCCTAGAAAATTGTTCTGTTTGTCACCCTTGTTTCCCTATTTTCTTGGGGATGAGCCACGAATGTGAACTGCTGCCTTATGCTCGGTCGCCACTTACTATCACTTGTGGGATTATGAACCTATAGACTATGCTCTTCCAAGAAAAGTTTATGATTTTCTTCCCTATTATAGTTGCTACAACTTCGGTTTCCACTACTTGGTGAAGTAATTTATCGCCACCACCAAGAACCTCTTTCTCCTAGTTGCCTCATGGAACAGTCATGCACTGACGATTCCCCATTTTGTGAAAGGCCAAGGTGACCTAATGCTGGGCATTTGTTCTTCTAGGAGCCTCTGCACCTTGGTGTGCTCCTAGCACCTATGACACTCACTAACCATTTTTTGTGTCTGCCCACATGGTTGGCCTGTAGTATTCCGCTTGTAATTCTTTCATAGCGACCGTTCTTTGTCCCTGATGGCTACCATAGCATATTTCATGTATTTCTCTCAGAATTTTCTACGCTAGCTCGGGTTCTACACACCTAAGCCACAATTATGTATGGCCTCTCTTGTACAACAGACCAGTTTTCACGGCGTGAATTAATGCTTCTCTTGACTGTTTTCGCCTCCTTCTCATCTGTTGGTAGCATTTCAAGCTCCAATTAGCTCCGGATGGGTGTTTTCTAGTTGGCTGTTGCGCTATGTATTTATCCAATCCGTTCGACATCAGTTGATCAGTTGGCTAACTCCTCCACCAAAACCAACTTAGTTAAGTGCACATGCGTTAAAGATGCTAGATTTCTTTGCGCATCCGTCCTTGTAATCTGTAATCTCGGGACCCTCATGATATCAAACTCTTCAAATTCTACTGCCAGGCTCTTAGCCTTGTCCCTGTACCTCATCATTGTCAGCTTATTGGCATCGTACTGCCCGTTGTATTGGTTGGCTACTAGCATCGAGCCCCTATGGGCCTGTAGTTTCTTTGCTCCCAACTTCCTGGATATTTCCATACTTACAATCAGTGCTTCATACTTTTCCCCATTGTTCGAGGTTGGGAACTTGAAACGCAGGGCATAAGCTGCATCTACACCTTCCAGGTCTGATATCACCAGGCCTGCACCAGCTTCTTCCACACCGAACACTCCATCCACATATAATTTCCACACATTTAGACCGATTAACTTGTCTTAGGATATAACCTAGACACCACTCTGTGCTTTTATTGTTCTTGTCTCAACTTTCTTAGGCATTTCCGCCAGGAAATTTTCCATTATTTGTCTTTTCATTGCTCTTCACGAAGCTTATTCAATGGCGTGCTCTCCCAGCTCCACCGCCCATTTCACTAATCTTCCTGAAGATTTTGGCTTGGTCAATATTGCTTTCACCAGCTGGTTAGTAATACTATTACAGGGTGTGCCAGGAAGAACTATCTTAGCCTCCCTGTTGCATGGACCGGAGCTAATGCAAGTTTCTCCTAACTCGTATATCCACGATCCAGACCCTGTAGGGCCCAGCTCATGAAGGAAACCTGTCGTTGCACTATAGTTTTCCTCCTTGACCAACGCACCGCAGACTCGCTTGCTTTTCAAATGTTTTCTCTTCCAGTTCTCTCCATTGCACATCCCTTTTTTTCTACAAAACCTTTCAGTGTTTTGAGAAAGATAGTGCTCTCTCTGCTGCTCGGGACATGAAGCACTTCATGGTTACCAGCTTTCCGTTCAAACTCTGCACCTCTTTAACTGTGCTTGGAAATTTAATCTCCAAGATTACTTTCGCTTTCTTGGGGTTTTCTCATAACCTCTCATTCGACACCATGTGTCCCAAGAACATCCCTGATCCCACCCCGAATTAACATTTTGTAGTGTTCAACTTCTTCCTTGTCTCCATCAATCGTATCAACATCCTCTATAAAAGTTTCAAATTGAATGTTTTTTATCACCATGTCATATACATACACCTCTAGGTTCCTTCCAATAAGCTTCTAGAAAATCTTGTCTACCACCCTTTGGTACATGGCCCTGGCGTTTCTTAGAAAGAAAGGCATAATCCAGTACCCAAAGGCCCCATTCTCAGTTATAAATGCAGTTTTTCCCTATATCGCTCTCCAGCATGTGGATTTGGTGGTGTCCCTTATATGCATCAAGATAACATTTAATTGGTTAATTCATAAGGGCATATACATTTTGGTCAATAACCAACATCGGGTAGCAAGCCTTGTTCAGGTCCGTGTAATCCACGCACATCCTTCAGCTGCCATCTGTCTTCTTTACCAAGATGAGGTTAACCAACAAAGTTGGATAGGAGATTTCTTTTAGAATCTATGTTGCAACCAGCTGGTTTACCTCCATGTTAACCGCTTCGGTCTTCTCCCTGCAGAGTATCCTCCGTTTTTACTTGACAAGCTTATGGGATGGATCTACTTTCAGCTCGTGATAGCCAAATTCTTCGGGACTCCAGTCATATCCACCGATTTCTATTCAAAATATCGCATGTATCCTTCAACACCTTTACAAGTTCCTTTATTAAGCCAGGTGGGAATGATGTCCCACATGCAGTGACTGGTCCCCGCTCATTTGTACTGCTTGCACCTCTGCCCCTAGGTTCAATGGGTGGTCCCTATTTGCAATCATCTTAACTCCCCTGGATTTATTGGCATGTCGCTCCTAGCTTGGGCCTTTGTCTTCTCGCGTGCGCTTGCTGAGAAAATTTTGTGACACTCTCTCACCTTCTATTAATCTGCTCTGACCGTGGCTACTTCTCCATTGGTTGGGAACTTTAAGAGCATATTCAAGGTCAACACTATCCCCTTTAACCGCGCTAGGGCTGGGCTGCCCAGTATCAAATTGTACGGGTTATTTTCCTTCACGATGATGAACTCCATGTCCACAGTCTTGATCATATCCCCTTCTCCCACTGTCACTGGGAAAAGAATGCTTCCTTTTGATTACATTGTCCAACCTGCGAAATCCACCAGCGAGGTGTCCGTTGGATCTGACTTTCTTCTTGTGTTCTCATCCAGCTTTTTGAAGCAATACCAGTACATAATTTTTGTAGATCTTCCACCATTTACGTACGCCCGATGGATCCTCTTGTCCATCGCCCTTAACATTATCACCACTGCATCACCACTAGTGTTTTTGTCTGGAATTGGATCTTCGGCATCAAACGTTATTGCCTCGTTTGCGCCTAACTTCATGTCTACCGGCATTGGTTGTGGTGTTTTCCTATAGTGTGGTTTTTGGTGAGATTCGGTCCTTCCTTCGGTGCTTCCGCCTGTGATGGCATATATATTTGTCATTGTCACCATTTTGCTTTCTTCCACAAGGTTTTCTCTCTCTACCTTTTACCCCGTTCTTCCCAAACGTCATCCCCGATGACCTCTTTTCCCTTGTCATGCCCTCACTATTTTTCAGGGATTCTTGCTCTACCACGACCATCCTGCTACTTGCGAAAGCCTCTATGTTTAATCTTATTCTGGTATGTATCCTTATTGTGGGCCCTTGCATTTTTTTTCCAAGCGCGCCAACTCATCGCTCTGCACACAGTCGTCTATGTTATTCCTCAGATGGATGCGGTCATTCAAATCATGACCATTGTCATCATGGTAATCACATAAACGAGGCTTGCTTATCTTGGGGTATACCCTCATCTTTGGTGACACATCAAATATGCCTTTCCCTGCGCATATGGCGAAGATTTTTTTAGGTGTCTTGATAAGGATGGTGAAGACCCTCTTTACCCTCTTGAAATTGCTCAATGGCTGCTTGGTGCTTGCCTTAGAATGCCCCCCTTTCCTTGACATTCCATACTTGTCTTTGTTCACCTTTCGTTGGCTTTATTTTCTTTATTTTGTCAGCCAGATACACCCTGCTGAAGTTTTTGACTCTCCTCATTAATTCGTCGATTGTTTTTAGCGGGCCTAAGGTGCAAACCCTTAATAACAGTTTGTGCCTCAGACCATTTATAAACGTGACTATGAAGAACTATTTGTTCCTTTCTTCCACATAATTTGCCTCATCGTTGAACCGTTCCCGGTATTCTGACAGTGCCTCTTCCGGCTTCTGCCTGATTTCTAGAAGCTCGGATATTGTCTTCTGGGACTTCTTTCTCTGAATTAAGCGGGTCAGGAACTTCTGCTCGAGCTGACTGAAGCTGTCGATAGTCTCATCGTCCAAGTTATTGAACCACACCCTAGCTGCGATGGTCAGAGCGATTGCAAACACCTTGCACCAGATGGTTTGCGGTATTGTGGAGGTGGCCACATTGGTGCAGAATGTGTGCAACTAGTCTTCCGGGTCTGTGTCACCGTTGTACTATCCTAGGTTTAGGGGTATCTTCAAATTTGGATTAGCTATGAATAGATGTATCCTCCTGGTGAACAAAAAACCTCTGTTTTCCTTCCTTCTTGACTCTTCCTCGGTATCTCTCAGCAAGGCCTTGCCCTTGGCATGCTTCTTCCCCCTCGACAGTGTTACATAGCCTGCTTGACACTCGCGTTCCGCTATGATATTCCCGCCTCCGACCTGGGCCTTCCTTTCAGAAGTGGCCTTATTATTTACATTATTTACGATACTCAGGTCTGTCCCCGACTCCCACTCCCTCCGGCTAGGTGCCTCGTTGTCGCCTTCCTTCTATAGGAAGAGCTTGGTTGGATGCATATCATGCTCCCCCCTCTTTGTCTTACCATGTTCTCTCTCTCCTCCATTTTCTTCAAACTTCTCATCTTCTTCTTCTGTGATGCCATGATTGTTTGGAGTATCTCCGAGTTGTTCGCAATTTCCGTGGTCGTGTGAAGTTGGTGTCGTTCTCCCCTCAGCGTCAGCATCAGGGCAGACTCCTTCTCCAAGTGTGTCACATCCTCAATGACCACTTGGTTGAATAAGTTTCCAATGCGTGGTTGTCCTTCCATGTTTCTTGAGCTGCGTGGATGTAGAAATATGAAGCAATCACTACAGATGACGCCAATGCTAATGCCAATTATGATATCCTCCTTTCATCGTTCTCATTTGGTCTAGTTTGTACCTGAGCCTACAAGACAGACATACTAAGGTCAAGTAGGCAGGTACAAGGCCATGCCTGATCCTATGCTCCGATCATCTATGTTTTCCATGTAGAGCGCGTATTGTGAATAGTGTATTAATCCTAAGATCTTACCTTCTTGCACGTTCTTCACCTTAAATATATGTGTTCGATGACTGATGTGACAGAGTTGTCCCACCATACCTTCTGTCTGTTATTTCTTTCTTCATAAGCCTGATATGTTACTTGGTTGGCTGAATAGCTAGTATTTGGTCTTTCTAGCCCATACCTTATCACCCCTCAATAACAAACCTTTCATAAGTGATGTTAATCAGCCCAAACAACATGTTAGATTTTGATACCTTTATAATCTGTAACAACTTGAGTGAGATCCCTACATGTGATAATTTATGCACTCGGACCAATGGTAGACAAGGTAGAGGCAAAGTTTGCAAAAGATTGGAGAGAACCCTGGCAAATCCTGATTTTCTCAGGAAATTCAGTAATGCCTCAGTCCAAGTATTAAATAGACTTACATCGGATCATTCACCTCTCCTAATGACCTACTAAGACTCCCAGCATACCTAACCTAAAGCCTTTAGATTCCAATCAATGTGGATAAGAAGGCCAAAGTTCAGAGATATAGTCTTAATTCTTGGACAAAACATTTACATGAGCAGGGAATGATCAAATTTAATCTTAAGCTGAAAAGGTTAAAACATGATTTCTGGAACAAGAATCATTTTGGGAATCTTTTTTGAAAATAAAAAGCTGAACTGAAGGTTCAAGAAGCTGAGACCCATTATGACACCCTAGACTCCATAGAAAACATCAATAAGCTAAATCAAGCTAGACTTCAGCTCTGAGATGGACTAACTGGGGAGAATGACTTCCTGAAATAGAAGTCTAGGCAAAAATGGTCTTAAAGAAGATGATCTCAACACCACTTTCTTTCATAACTCAGTTAAGGACAAACATAATAGGCTCAAAATAAATAAAATAAAACATGATAATGTCATGTTAACTAAGAAAACTCAGATAGGAGAAACTGCAGCCACCTTTTATAATAATAAAAAAAACCTGCTCACTGAGGATACAAGAGACATCTCAGGAGCAAGCCTTACCCACTTTCTCACCTTTATCCCTCCCACTATCACACAGTAAGATAACATCAACTTGCTAAAACTAGTCCAGATGGAAGAACTCCATCAAATTGTGTTCAATCTAGGTGAACACAGTTGTGGGGCACCTGATGACTTCAATGGCCAATTTTATAGGTGGGCATGGAATATCACTAAGAATCATCTGCTCAATTGTGTCAGAGAGTTAATGTGTGGAGTTTCTATGCCTAAATCCATAACAAGTTCCCTGATTACCTTAATACCAAAGGTCCAAAACCCTGCCCAGTTCTCAGATTTTAGGCTAATC